>JAJKFI010038879.1:0-17724 GCA_029204185.1 Lerista edwardsae | reverse complement strand
GCTCACCCGTTCCTCCCGCCCAGCGTTCCGGCTGCATGACGCCGCTGCACATGCTCCAGTTACACCATCTAGCTCAAAATGGTGTGTAGGCAGCCTTAGGGCAACCTGACCAATTTGGCAATCTGACCAGGAGGGACCCCACCCCTTGCTCCGTAGCCAATGCTCCGTCATGGAGTCTTCCGTTCCGAGGCCTCGCAAGGAAAGCACGGTGAGCAGAGCATTGCTGCTGGACAGTCCTCCTGCCCCTGGGTCTGCTTGGCTTGAAATCACTCCTCCCCAGAAGCAGTTGGTGGTGATGCTGCTGAGGGTGTGTCACTGCTGATGCTTATCCTGGCGAGCTTGGGGCCAAGGGGAAGCCCGCAAAATTGTTCTGCATTGGGTCCCCCAGCTTCTAAGGCTGGCCCTGTGTGTAGAGCCTATGACTTCCTTCTCAAGTTAGAACTCTACCCTTGACAGTGGCCAAGAAATAATTCTTCTGGGAGGCCCACAAGCAGGACATGAAGGCCAGAGCCCTCACCCACCGCAGCTTCCCTGAAGTTGGTATATTAAAATCTTCAATGACTACAAGTCATCTTTTCGAATTATGGTGCTGGAGAAGACTCTTGAGAGTCCCCTGGACTGCAAGGAGGTCCAATTGGTCCATCCTCCAGGAAGTCAAGCCTGATTGCTCCCAGGAAGGACAAATCCTGAAGCTGAAGCTCCAATACTTTGGCCACCTCATGAGAAGAGAGGACTCTTTAGAAAAGACCCTCATGCTGGGAAAGATTGAAGGCAAAAGGAGAAAGGGGTGGCAGAGGATGAGATGGTTAGAGAGTGTCACCGAAGCGATGAACATGAAATTGGGCGAATTCCGAAAGCTAGTGGAGGACAGGGAGGCCTGGCGTGCTGTGGTCCATGGGGTCACGAAGAGTCGGACACGACTTAGCGACTGAACAACAACAACAACAAGTCATCTTGGGGCTCAATCCTAACTGGGAGTTAGGCAGGCACAGTTAGGCCAGCAAAGTTTGGCCGGCACCAGGACCACCGTAAAGCACGTTTGGCCCACTCTCAGAGTCATGGAGGATGACGGATGTCTGTGTGCCGGCCTCTTTGAGAGGGGTCCAAACATGCTTTACGGTGTCCCTTGTGCCGGCCAAACTTTACTGGCCTAACTGTGCCAGCCTAACTGCAGGTTAGGATTGCGTTCTTGAGGCAGTGCTCTGATGCCTCTGAATAGCAGTTGCAAGGAGCATGGGTGGGAGGGGTGTGTGTGCCTCCCTCTCCTGCCTGTGGTCTTCCCAGAGGTATCCAGTTCACCGCTGTGGGAAACTGGGTGGTGGACTAAGTAGACCTTTCGCCAAATCCAATAAAGGTTCCTCTTATGTCCTTCTATATGTGTTATTGGCAGGATCCACTGACATTTAAATGGTTTTCTGCTTTCAAAGAATCTCATCTTTTCTCCTTCATGAAAGCCGAACACACAATTTACCTTCTCTTTCCCTACCCAGACCCCCATCTCAAGAGCCTGTGCCAAGACCTTGTTTGTCTAGACTCTGCGATGTATAAACTGTACATGATTTACATACATGCTGTGAATGGAACGGAGGGATTTTTTTTTTTAACACGGCACATGGTCTCCATTTCTCATTTGGCACCAGAACCAAAATACTGTATGCGTTGCCTATACGCCAAACTTCACATAAGGTATCCATTCTCCAAATGGACTCGCTGAGGAAATGGGTCTCAAAGCAACATGACATTAAAATTAAATGTTCCACAAGCTCTTTTCCCACCCTCCAACCCAGTATGGTTTTGGTTTCCACGCGTCTGTGCAGAAGATGATCATGATTGGAATTCATCTGCCCCCCCAAACCCAGCCCAAATCCTCTTAAGGATGCAACCGGCACCTCCACTGGACTCAGATCCGCTCCCTGCAGTCAGGTTGGAGTGAAGAAGCCGTGTTAATACTTAGGAAACGTTGTTGGTTCCAACTTGGCTACCTTCACCATGAAGAGATTTACTGCGAGTCTCACACAGATGCTGCAGAAACCTGTGATCATACAAAGAGGACATCTGGTGGAGGATAGGGCCTGACTTTCTTTCTTTCTTTTTTCCTTTCTGGGACTGTTTAGATTGCAAATGATCAAGCGGCATTGCAGAGGAAACGTTAACTAAAACAATGGCACTACATGCAAAGAGCAGGTAATGGTTTAACAGCTCGAAGCGTTCAGAGTCGGCCAGTGTTTTTCAACCAGTGTTATGGGTTCCATTAGTGGTGCATGAGGTGGTGGCTGGTGGTACACATGGGACCCCTACTGCCAGGCAGCAAGACCAGCAATGCAGCATGACAAACAGCAGTTAGATGCTTGGCACCGTGAGCAGAGCTCCAAAGCGTGCTTTTCCACACTCAGAAAAGCCCTCCCATCCACCCTGTGTTTCTTATTGCTGTGCGCATGGTCTCCCAACCTGGAAGTAACTGGCAATGGTGTCAGTTACCTATTGGTACTTCCAACAGGTGAATCATATGAAGTGGTAGAGTGAGGACAAATGTTGATTAACACTGGAGTAGGCAACAGAATGCTTCTGAATTCCAACTGCAAGGAGAGATGGGTATGCCTGCTTGTGGGCTTCCCAGAGGCAGCTTAGTTGGGAGATGGGAGGCTTTGGACTAGATAGGACTAGATAGACCTTGGGCCTGATCCATAGCTAGGCAATTCTTATTCTCTCTAATTTTCAGATAATGTGGAAGGAAGCTCAGAGCCAGTGGTGTTCCTAACAGGGAGGGCAAAATACTATGTTTTGCAGGACCTGGAGCTCCTATGTAACACGATCCCTCCCCCTCACCTCCAGAGCCATTCACGGCTTGGACGGCAGGCTCACCGTGGACGGCTTTGCAAACCGTGAATGGCTCTGAAGGTGAGGGGGAGGGACCATGTTACACAGAAGCTCAGGCTCCTGCAAAACAGCACTCCCCCCCCATAGGAATGCTACTGCTTGGAGCAAGGATCTGGTTGTTACAGGGCAAAGTCTTGGCAGAATCTTTTTATTTGCTGCGCCTGTATACTGTCTTTCTGCCCTTGGACTCTGGAGGTTCCCCATTTATTAAAATAATGGCTCGCAATTTCACAGGCATGGTTCAAACGGAGGAAAACAACCGCGGTAGGATAGAAGTTAAGAACAATAGAAGTCCTGTCCCCTGGGTGCTGCAGGACATGGTTTTAGATGGAGATGTGTCAAATGGAACTTGGTCCCAGCAGAGAGGATGAAGAGAGCCCTGCTGCCTTACCTCCTTCTCCTCTTCAACCCAAAGCGGTGGGTCTCTATTCAGGACCATCCCAAGACCTCCTGGTGCCTGAGGTGGACATGCCCTGGATTCAAAGAAAATTACACTAGCCCAGGAATTTTCAGCCTTTGTTATCTCACGGCACATTGACAAGGCGCTAAAGTTGTCAAAGCACACCGACTTTGGACAATTGACAAGGCACACTGTGCTGCTGGTTGAGGGCTCACATCTTCCAGTGGACTTACTAATAAATGACCCACCCCCAAATTCCTGCAGCACACATGTGGACCATTTGCGGCAAACCAATGTGCTGTGGCAGAGTGGTTGAAAATGGCTGCTCTAGCCCAACACTCTCCTCTCCGCACTTCCTCTTCTGCTTCATCCCCCTCCTTCTTCTCAAATCTAGGAAGCAGGAGGAGGCACAATGGAAGCAGAGGCCCCTCACCAATCTGCTATCCAAAGCAACTACTTCACAGACCAGACAGATCAGCCTTATGGTGATGAAGGAGGGTCAAACCAAGGGAAAGCACCTCAGATCTCTTTATGTGATGCTCTAGAGCAAGATCTGGAGCCAGACCCCATGACAATGATAAAGCATGGAACATGCCAAAGCTTGTCTCTTATAGCATTTGCATGCTGATGTCCTTTAGATAACTCTAGTGGCATCTCTACAGGGAGGGCAGAGCTCTAAGTTTTGCAAGAAGCCTTACCCTGTCATGTAAATCCCTCCTCTTACTGTAGCCAGTAAGCAATGCCAAGATGTTGCTTTTCCCTGTGAGGATTGGCTAAAATGGTGCAGGAAAGGAGTGATTTCCACTGCAAGGTAAAGCTTCTTGCAAAACGTAGAGCTCTGCCCTCCCTGTAGCGACACCACTGGATAACTCATTCCCAATTCTCTCTTGCACACACATAAGTGGGAATGCCTCTTCTCAAAAGGTGACTGCCACCTGCTGGTACTGTATGACAATGCACACATGTTGCAGCCTTTTGGAAGAGATGTTTGCTCTGGTGTGAGATGCCGTTCCAAGTTCTGTGTCCCATGCCCATGGTTTTTGTGAGATCAGGCATTTCTTACATGCAGCAGAGTCCTGTTAATTGATGAAAATATTGTTAATTACTCTCACTTATCAATAATCCAAACCAGTGGTTCTTCAACTTTGAACTGCAGCAACCTACCACAGCCCCTGATCTGAGTCATAATCCGATACAACACTGTCACGTCTAGCGTCAGACCAACAGTCACCCTTGGATTGTGCCCTTCATGTTCCCCCCCTTGTAGGAACTCCACTGGTTCTAAGTGCCTGCTTTGAAATCATGTGCGCCAAATTGTACAGCTCTGCCAATGACATCACGCATCCATCCCAACCACTGTAAACTCTGTATGCTCTTGCCCAGTGAACCCTGGTTTGTGAATTCTTGGCAGGACACCAAAGCCAGCTTTTGGAGAATTCTGGCTCCCTTAACCACCTAATATCCGACGGAAAGGTTCATCCTCCAAATTTACAGCACTACTGCTCAGCTTGCCTCTGGCCTTCTAACAGTAAAAACTCAAAGGAGAAAAAAATGAGTCTCTGGCAAGAGATTTCTCCAACAGAAACCCAGAACAATAGGATGTATCTGTTACACTGCACACATGCCTTGTGCTGCTGCTCTTTGACTCCAGCATAGTTTTGGTTTAGAGAAGAATGGTGTGCATTCCTTTGAACTGTGGTTAGCCAAACAATATCTGATCAGGGAACTATTAACCGTGTCATCACCGTCTTGTAGAAATAATGTTCAATAAGGCAGTACAAAGCAACTGGTCAATCAGTTGCTTTTTGTCCGTTTTTGTTTCGTTTTGTAAACAACTCACCACTAAACCAGGAACACCAGGAAATGACAACATCATAATGGCCACAAGAAACATTGACTATCAGTTTTTAAAACTGATTGTGTGCGTCTTGAGGTGCTTCTGCAGCTGCCAAGTTGAAAAATTAAAAGGAGCTGCTTGTTCCCCGGGGATATACGAACATAGGAAGCAGTTTAATATGGAATCAAATCACTGGTCCAACTAGTTTGGTATGACCTATACTGACAGGTAGTAGCTTTCCAGGGTTAGGTAGAAGTCTTTCCCAGCCTGACATGCAGATGCTGGCAGGAACCTTGGATGCCATACAAAACAGATGTTCCACTACTGAGTTTTAGGGCACAATCCTAACCTGGAGTTAGGCTGGCACAGTTAGGCCGGCAAAGTTTGGCTGGCCAAAGGGCCACTGTAAAGCACATTTGGATCACTCTCTGAGTCAGGGAGGATGGCGCACATCTGTGTGTCAGCCTCGCTAACTCCGAGAGTGGTCCAAACATACTTTACGGTGTCCCTTGTGCTGGCCAAATGTTGCTGGCCTAACTGTGTTGACCTAACTCCAGGTTAGGATTTCGCCCTTAGTCCCTCTCCTAACAGAGTACCAGAAAATGGATTGATATTCCTGAGTGCCATTTCACACCTATCACAACTTGGATCACAACCCACTGATAGTTCCTGAGCCCACAGTTTACGATCTTTTGGTCTACACCAACTGCAGCAGCACTGCCCACAGGTTTCAGCCTGAAATTGCTTTTCCTGTTACATGGACATTGACATTAATCTATGGCTGCTCCGATTCGTATGTGCACCCCACTTGTCCCTTGTGGTGAGGCATTCCAAGTGCAGCACTATGGGTTTGGCTTCTGCTGGGGATGAGAGCACTCTAGAAAACGATGGCATTTTTACAGCTGCTTTGCACAAATGCACACATTGAGCATGGGTATGTTTGACAAAACACAACTTGGCCATTTGGACCTGGGAAAATCCAAGGCCCGGTTTTCTCTCCCAGCTCCCAGGAATACCCTCTGATGCTTGCCGCTTGATACACAAAACATGTAGCATGTAAAATACCACCCAATACTGGTATACAGGTTAGCCTGGGCTGAACTTTAATCTACCTATCCTGCTGAACAGCTGGAGAATCAGAAACCCTCAAGGCATGACAGAAATATTAGGCTTCATTTACAAATTTTACATTAGGACAGGGAGATAAATTGGCTAACTCCAGACATCGCTTCCTTTAGGCCAAACTGCAATGATATTGGAGGTTTTGAGTTTATGGGTTTAAGTGGCTGCCTTTTATAGGAGCAGTGACCTAATCCTGAATGCCTAGGGGACATGGAGGGTGAAGACAGATATCACAACAGCCAAGGAACAAGACCAGTTCAGAAACACTCTCATTGCATCCATCAAAATATACCTTTTCCTCTTGAGCAGAGGCAGAACGTCTGTAGGGCAGCACATGGTGCTTGCCCTGGGTGCTGTTGGCTGATGAGTGCCTGGGCTGCTGCCTGTGGTTGACTTCCCGTCCTTCCCTGCATTTGTTATGCTCCGAAATGGAATGATTACTGCTGCTGGGGGTGTGGCCTGACGGGGCAGCACACGGGGCACAGTGACGCAGGGGGCAACAACACCCCACCCCAGGCGCTGTCAGAGCCTGTTCCAGCTCTGTTCTCCAGGGCCAAGCTCTGAAAAAATACAGTTCTGCAAGCAGACAGCAAAATCCAGAAGTGGAAGTTGCCAATTGGCTAGTGCCTGGGACGTCACCAAGAAAACTCCCTGCCACCCCTCAGGAAAACATATAAGTAATATTCAAAAAAAATTTTTTTTTTCCAAAACCAGGTACTTTGTCTCTTTATAAAGAACAGTGGGAGGGCCAAGAATGATGACTGTTCAACAGAATACTTGTCTGTCATGCATGTTACAAAGTCAGGAGGGGGGAAAAAACCCTAGATCAGACAGTACTTTGCCTGACTTTTTCTATGTACTCGGAGAGGAGAAAAACAGCCTTATCTTTCCATATACCCAGCATGCCTGCCTCATCTCCAATGCCAACAGCCATATCCACAGGGTCATTGGGTTCCTAACAAGGCCAACAATCCAATTAAATGTGTACAGGGTCAGAACACTGGGCTGCAATCCTAACCTGGAGTTAGGCTGGCACAGTAAGGCCAGCAGAGTTTGGCTGGCACAAGGGACACCGTAAAACATGTTTGGATCACTCTCTGAGTCAGGGGGATGGCGCACGTCTCTGTGTTGACTCTGTGTTGACCCTCTCCGACTCTGGACCATTCTTGGAGTGGACCAAACACACTTTTCTTGGACCAAACATACTTTTGAGGCAGATGAGGCCATCGGGCAGCAGATTGGCAGAGACACCTACCATCTGCCTCCATCCACCCGTTCCCCTCTGTTGCTGCTTCTCCTCCCGTTAATTTGAAGAATGGAGCAGAAGAGAAAGTGTTGTGGAGAGGCACATTTCTCTGACTCTCTAGCATGACTCTCCTCTCCACTTCCTCTTTCATTTTTCTCCTTTTCAAATTCAGAGGACAGGAGGAGGCACAAGAATGAAGGTGGCTGGTGCTTAGCTGGACATTTGATGCCCTGCCTCGGGCATCAGGAAGTCTTGGGCCATCCCTGCCTGCGAAGAGCCAAGGGAAGTGTTACTAATCATGAGCCAAACTGCAGTGATTTCCCTCATTGGCCCATTAGAGCACCAAGCTGCAGCCATTCTAAAAAAAATGCACATCTGACCCATTCAAAATGAGTCAGAATGGGCCCCTGCTTCCCAGTGATGAAAAACAGCATGACCTGGCTGAAAAGCGGAATTATGAAAGCTGCAGCCAACCAAAGTCCAGGAAAACCTCAGGCAACTTTCCTATTAAACGCCTTTCTCCATCGCGAATGAGCTGTTGCCAATTAGGTAGGTCTATCGGCGGAGCTCGGATTGCAGGCGCTCGGGATCGAAACTTGGCAAGCCTCCCTCGAATGGAACGTTCTGGAACAATCAGGTGAGAAAGCCTCAAACAGTGCCTAATAAAGGAGAACGTTTCATAAGGTTGTCAGCCAACAAGCCCTGTCCTTTGTCAGTTGTCTAGAGCCTGGATGCTACAAAAACAAGTCTTTGGAGGACATTACCCTTCCAAAGGTTGACAGGGAGAAAAAGAAATTTTCAACCAACCACCAGGTAACGCTACCAGGCTGGCATCTATTGACTTTCGACCAGCATTGTCATGCAGCCGGAGCGCTGGGCGGGTGGAACAGGTGAGCGGCAGCCCGCCCGTTGCGTTCCGGTCCGTTTCGCTGTCTTCCCCGCCCCCGCGGGGACGGGGAAGACGGCAAAACGGACCAGAACGCAATGGGCAGGCTGCCGCTCACCCGTTCCTCCCGCCCAGCATTCCGGCCGCATGACAACGCTGCTTTCGACCCAGTGTTTTACCATAAACTGATCTCCAGCTTTGTTAATACCAAGGCTAGCATGTTTCTCTTTTACGTCTGTTCTCTGTCTGACAAGGGTCCTGTGCGTTTCAGGTAGCAGTCAGTTAGTCACAGTTAGGACGCAATCCTAACCTGCATTGAAACAGGCAGGCGGGCTGGCCTCCACGGGGCAAGGGCATGCTTGTCCCCTTACCCCAGAGTAGGCACCAGCCGCCCTCATGGACCTGCTCAGATCTGTGCCTGCTGTTTAGCAGGAGCAAGTCCTAGCACGCCGTGGCGGCCCAAATCGGGGCTGCACGGCCTGGGGATGGGCGTTCGGATGTGGCCTAATGGCCACATCTGGGCTCCTCCCCCCGCCCGGGGCGGGCCCGCCCCCCCGAACACCCCCCCCCCCACCCAATCCATCCCCCTCCTGTCTTCCCCCTGCCCTGAAAAGCCTCTGTGTTGGCTGAACTCAGCCAGCACAGGGGCAGCTTATCGGCCATTGTCTACAGAGCTGCTGTGTCGACACAGCTGCCTGCATCAGCACAGCATGCCTTGTGGTGATGCGGATGTGCTTTACGGCATGTTTACGACAGTGCTCAGCCCATATGAGTGGCTTGCATTGGCCGAAAAGGGGGGGGTTAGGATTGCACTGCCCGTTAGTGGGGGATTGGGCAAGAATAACTGCTTTCTGAGCATGGGAAATGACCATTATTGTCTCTCCACTGCCTGGATCCAAAAAGGAAGAGGGGAATGGCTCAAAAGAGGAAGTTGGGAGGGGAGGGGAGTAGTGGCCGAGAGCATCTCCCACCAAAGGCACAAGGAAATAGCCTGATGGTTTACTGCAGTGGTGTGCAGGGCCAGTCCAAGACCTCCTGGTGTCCGAGGCAGCATGTCAAAGGTTGACCCCACCCTACCTTGTGATGCACAAGCCTCTGCTCTTCCCACTCCCTTGACTGGAAAAGGAAGAGAGGGACAATGCTGAAGAGTAAGTGGAGAAGAGAAAAGTAGTGGGCTAGAATGACCCCAGACCACCACTATCTCTACTCCATAGTTCCGTTCCATCCCCATCTTCCTTTTCCAATCCAGGGAATGAGAGGAGAAGAAACAGTAGAGGTGAGTGGGCACCTCCCATCAACCTGCTGCTGGAGGCAAATATCTCAACCAGCCTCATGGATGGCCGGACCTGACAATGTGTCCCCCAAAGTGAATATCAGGCGGTGTGATAGGATTGGCTGTCTGAAGTCACTTGACTCTCGGGTCTAGGAAAACCATATTCTGCATTCGTGATTGATCCCATGTACCAGCAGCCCTGTTAGTAGGAAATATATGCCTGACTCAAGCTATTCTGCCCCTTGCAGCATCTAAGCAATTCAACGACACGGCGTGCATGGCAGAATATTCTTCCAGAAGTCTCCAATGGGCAGGCAAGGTGTATTCTTCCAGGAATCATCATTTCTAAAAGATGCATTACACATCAACTGCTAAGGATATTTCTAGGTCACAGTTGAAAACAACCAATGTATCTCTACCAGATGTTCTCGTGCTCTTTCCGTCACTGTTGTTTATGTGGATGAGATGCTGCTGTTTTTCTATCTGCCTCTGGGAATTTTACGTTGGTCATCTTGACAGCATCCACCACATTTGCTACACTGGGAAATCTTGTAAATAGCCACTATAAAACTGACTGAACCCAGTCCCCCCCCCCAAAGGGCAAAATAGAAACCTGTTTTGCACATTGCAGCAGCTCTGTAAACAGAGGGACTCAAATTACGATGGAGAGTGAAATGCTCCGGGCTGCAGGTGAAACATCTGTTGAGTGTAACCCCAGGCCAAGTCCACCCTTGGCTCTTGAGACCAAGGTCTGGTGTTGTCCCTCTATGGCTGACCCTGGAGCACTCTTGACCCCAGACAAGCCCACGAAATTGTCCCGCTTCTTCCTCTGCCATCACCACTACTGCCCTTCCTCTTCTTTGCCATTTGAAAAACCAAATGGTTGCATCGAACTCAGCTGGTGCAAGAGCAGTTCTGTGGGGGGTGGGTGGGCGGGGGGGGGGCAAAAGGAACTGGGTGGTGGTGGCCAGCCCCGAACCACCCCCTTCCTGACCTGATCCCACCCCTGCCTGCACCTGCCTCCACTGTCACTTCTCTGGTGGGAGTCCAGGCACGCAGAGCTTCTGGCATTTGCACTGGTGGATCTTTACGCACGCGACAGTGGCACACCTTTTGCACAAGCATACCAGAACTTCTGACAGCAGACTGTGAGACCCACTGCCACAGGCAGTGGACTGCATTGGAGTGGACCACGGGAAGAAAGTATAGAAAAGCAGTAGGAGCATAGGTTTATCAGCACAGGTAATAAAAGCTCATTTTCTTAATATTGTGTTTCAATATCTCCTTAATGATCACCTGATACACTTTCCATGGTACCAGTTGGTCTTCCTATGCTCAACTGAATAACAACTACCTCTGTTTACTATATTTGCCTAAGAAATAAAATATATTGCCCTCTAGGGAAAAAAAAAAGCTCAATGAGTTTCACAGAGGCAAAAAGACAAAGCGACAGGGAAGAGAACTGCAGGACACTGGCTGATGTCAGCAGTAGAGGGACTTGGGGAGCCCGGCAATGAAAATCCAGACTGCTCCGGATTCCTGGCAAGTAGTAGTTTTTTAACCACTTGTACCACTGCCAGCCCGTCTCCCAGCTGCTGCCCTTGATATAGTGTCTACGTGAGGTCTGCTGTATTATATGAAAAAGTTGCACTCTAGGAAAGTGCATTAGCATTCAGGCTAAGTGACCAGAACATAAGTAACATAAGGAGCACTGTCTAGATCAGATATTTGTGAGAGCACAATCCTAACCTGGAGTTAGGCTGGCTCAGTTAGGCCAGCAAAGTTTGGCCGGCACAAGGGACACCGTAAAACATGTTTGGACCACTCTCAGAGTCAGGGAGGATGGCACACGTCTGTGTACTGGCCTCCCTGACTCCAAGAGTGGTCCAAACATACTTTACAGGGTCCCTTGCTCTGGCCAAACTTTGCTGGCCTAACTGTGCCAACCTAACTCCAGCACATTCGTGACAGAACTGGTCCAGCGCAAGAGTACTGCACTCTGGATGTGTTCCACACATTTCCATTCATGAAAAAAAAATGTTCACTGTGACGACAAAATGCATTTTTCCCAAGTAACAAGAAGACTTGGGGGAGGGGGGAGAACCACACCACTTGGAGGACTGAAGAAGGACCAAGTTAAATAAAGCTGGTGCCCGCACATTGCATAGGGGTTTTTTCCCTCCTCTAATGCCACAGTTATTTCTTTCAACTCATGCCTGTTCATGAGTAATCAAGAGAGATCTCTCAAATTTGGGTTTTATTGTCCCAATAACAATTGTCTGAAAAATTATTCGACTGTAACCCTAACCGATACAGAGTTTTTGCTTCCTTCCAATGAACGGTTCAGGCGATTTTGGAATCACTACAGAAGCTTCGTGAAATAGACCCTTTTTTTGTCTTGGTATGCTGAAAGTCCCAAGTTGTAACTGCCTACACATGTTTTGAACTCTGTTGGCCGTTTGATGGATAATAAAGCATGCTAAACAGTGGAAAAAAATTCACATCACTTATTCAGATGCTAGAAGGATTTTTTTTACTCCCCACATTGTGACGTCCAAAGATTCTAAAACTTTGCCAGGAGGTCAAGTCTGGACCTCCTGATGGACCCAACCATATGTTGAGTTGGATGAAAATGTTACATGGAATGTGGCTTGCCTCCACAACGTGCACCAATTTTTAAGTCTTTGTCACCTTTCACTTGAATTTTCACTTGGAAGTTTTCACTTGAATTTTCACTATGTGTACAATGTTGAACATTGAACATGAGTGGGCCGAACTACTACAACGCCGGTGCAAGGGCACCCTCATGTCAGCAGTTTGGCAGAAGCAGCACTGCTGAAAGGGGTGGCACTGCTGAAAGCCCACATGATAATTGGGCTTTACCCAGCGGTGTCATCCTCAAATGAAGTTCCGGTACGCTAGGCGGGACTTACCACTTGATTGACAGGCTGTCCGTGATATGTCGCTGCCTGCCTGCCCGCCGCGCGGGCTCCCTCCGGTTGGTGCGCCCCTCCGCTGCTTGCCCAGGCACCCGGCGCGCCCCCCAGGCAAGCAGGCACCCCCTCCGAAGCCAGGGGTGCTGCAGGCAGCGACACGTCACAGACGAGCAGCCAATCAGGCGGTAAGTCCCGTCTAGCGTTCCGGTATGTGGTTTGAGGATGACACCACTGGCTTTACCATATCCTGAAAATATGGTCAAGATTTGCCTATTTTCAAGTCTATCATTTGTAGCTAATGAGTTCCTATGTGAAAACAAATGCTTATTTCTGGCCATCAACTGCTTAATGATGTCACTTCCATCCCTCAGCAGGTGCCATGAATGCTATTCAGCCCACTGTGTGAAATGAGTTTGACACCTCTGATCTAGGCCAACATTATGGGGTAGTATTAATTCATGTTATTCTGCTATCTGGGATCACACTCTGAGCACAATCCTAACATGGAGTTCGGCCAGCACAGTTAGGCCAGTGAAGTTTGGCCATCACAAGGGACACCGTGAAGCATGTTTGGACCACTCTGAGTCAGGGAGGATGGTGCATGTCCGGTGCATGGCCTCTCTGACTCTGAGAGTGGTCCAAACATACTTTACGGTGTTCTTTGTGCTGGCTAAACGTTGCTGGCCTAACTGTGCCGGCTTAACTCCTGGTTAGGATTGCGCTCTCAGTAACCTAGATGCCTATGAGTACTTTCACAGAAAGTACTGGTGGGAAATGCAGAATTACAAGTTTGAAAAATGAACCAATTCACCATCAGTCATGATGCTAGAAGTCAAAGGAGAAAAACGTGTCTTAAAAAGCAGAGAAGAAAAAGAAACTCTCAGCCGGTACATTAATTCATTCTCTTTTCTCTTACACATCAACCCTGGAGCTCTCCTAATTAACTTTGAAGTATGCAGGTCAAGGGACAAACTGGAGAGGAAATATGGCAGGAAAACAAATTCATAATTCAAAAGAAATGCATCTGTATCCTGTGATGTTGTGGTACCACCACAGCGCAGATATCCCCCCCATACACAAAAAGATTTGTAAGACATGCCTGCTGAATTTGATGTTTGTTCCCTTCTAACTGGGCTAAAGATGCAATCCTATCCACATTTACCTGGAGGTAACCACCACTGCCTATAATGGGAGTTACTTCTGAGTGGACATACATAGGAATGGGCTCCAAGACTGGAATCCTGTGCAGTCTTCCAGGTAAACGTCCCACTGATGTTCATGGGCTTACTTCTGAGTAGACATGTATAGAATTTGTTGTGCAAGGGCCCAACCCTATGGGCTTTATCACCAGTGGCATGGTTGTACCACTGGCTCTGGGTGTTGCAAATGTGCCATAAAGCACATTTATGGCACCCGGAGAGTAAGGACCACCCACAGCCAGTTAGCGCTGTGTCTCAGCGAGGGCGGTATGGCCGGATGGCCGGATGGACAGCCAGTGGTAAGGCCCGTTGGGGGCGAGGTGGGGAGGGGGCAAAACTGGGAGGGCAGGGGAGGAGTGGACCCCACTAGGAGGGGCAGCAGTGCCCTCTACTGTTGATTCCTAACCCCCCGCATTGGACAGGGCAGCCCAACATGGAGCTAAATAGCCGGAGGAGACTCAAGTAGCCCCAGTGCAGGGACCGGGGGACTTCCACTTCCCCCAAGGAGACTGCCACGATGTCACTGCTCCCATAGGATGTAGTGGCCGCCATTTTTGTACCACTGCTCTTCCGCAAGCAAGGCAGCTCAGGATTGGGCTGCCCAACTCTGTTCTTTTAAATTTTGGCGGGGGAGATCAATCATCACTATTTAACCCAAGCTGATGTTTATTTTCCAAATCTCTTTTGCTGGTGTCTCTTTTGCTGCAGCAGCAACAACAACAACAACAACAACATCCTCCTCCTTCTGGGACGAAGACCTAATTTTTTTCCATTTAATTGTGCAAACCACCTTGTGAGCTTTTATGACGGAAAGCAGAACATAAATATTTTTGTTTTGTTAATTTGCCAAACCTCGAACTGAATACTATTTCTCTATTTCTTATCTATTCCTTAACTGAAATAGATTTTATCTATTTTATCTATTACTTAACTGAAAATTGAGACAGGGGAAAAGGTGCGTTGACATTTTCATCTACAGTTCTCATAACCCCGAAGTCTTGTGATCGCAAAGCACGGTGTGAATCCTAAAGTAGAAATTCAAGTGAACAGAAAGAGGGAGAATTGAATGTTCAGTTTTACTTGAAACCATATGTTTGGAACAAATGAACAAAATCCTAGTAAGGTGAGAATTTTCCGCCAGGAAGACAGTAAAACCCATTTTTTGTCTTCAAATCCACCTCAGATATTTCATATAGAAGGTTAGAAATGCTGATAAATGACTGGAAACTATTAAATCTTCACGTTGAGCATAGCATAACCTCAAAGAAACAGGAAATTCCTATAACACACCAAACACAAGGGGCTCTGTAAAAGTGCAAGCTCACTAGCAGATCCAGGGTTATCCATTTCAGTCGCTACTATTCCCCCACCCCATTTCATGTCCTTTGACTGAGGACTCATGTGAATGTTGCAGCCCCAACATAGTGGCTTGATCTGGTATCACTCCACGTGGCAGCCACAAGGTGCAGAAACATTGCATTGCAGGGGGAGCTTTGCATCCTATAAAGATGCATTAGGCAGACATTCATCAAGTGCACCACTAACAAGTGACTGGGAAATTTTGACTCATTGAATTTGTACCTGGATGGTGTATCCAGGCGTGGTGGCACTGCGGGTTAAACCACTGAGCTGAGCTTGTTGACCGGAAGGTTGGCAGTTCAAGACTGCGCAACAGAGTGAGCTCCCGTTGCTTGTCCCAGCTCCTGCCAACCTAGCAGTTCGAAAGCACCTAAAAATGCGAGTAGATAAATAGGTACCACTTCGGTGGGAAGGTAACGGCATTCCGTACACGACAGTGTATAGTCATGCTGGCCACATGACCATGGAAGCTTCTCCTTGGACAAACGCCTGCTCTTTGGCTTAGAAACGAAGATGAGCACCGCCCCCTACAGTCGGTCACAACTAGACCATTCGGTCATGGGGAAACCTTTACCTTTTACACCCGCCTGCAGCCCGATAATGAACTGGGAAATCAAAGCAAAGAGCTGTGTCTGCTCTCTCTTGCATTGTATTATACATTTCATTATACACCCCACCAAATCAGAAATTTTCAACCAAATACATTTGTTGTAAGCTTCTTTGCATCATGGAAATGTTTAAACCAACCAAAAGAACGGGGAGCTGTTATTGGACAGAAGACTATGGCCATGGAACTGAGGTCCCAAGCAGGGGAATGGCTAACGAAAGTGTAACCTGGTGCAGAGGGCAAAATGATGCCCCCAGAAGTGATGTCACAACAGGAAGTGACGTCACAGTTGTATTTTCATTTTCTTGGGTTTTCTGGCCATAACATTTTATAGAATGAAAATATTATACTCAGTGGTGTCATCCTGGCGGAACGGCCCGGTACACCGTTCTGCCAGTTCTGCAGATGGGCCCGGGCCGCGCTGCCTCTCCCGAGGATGGGCGAGCTGCTCCTGGGCCCACCCTCCCTCCCTCGCATCCTGAATCGCTCTGAAATGGAGCGATTCGGGCGCTGTGAGGCGCAGGGAGGCGTGGCTGCCCTCCGCCATAGGGGCGGAGGGCTGTCAATCATCTGGGCGTTCCAGTTCCTGGCGTGCCCGGATGACGTCTCTAATTATACTCCACTTTGTTTCATTGCATTCTGCATTAAATTACCTTTCCGATGAAATACAACATGATAGCATTTACCAAGGTTTTCACAATTAATTACCTTGGTTAATTACCAAGATTTTCACAATTTTGGCTCCTAGGGGCAAGCTCAGCTTGTTGCCCCCCTAAAGCTTGTTGCCCAGTGCAGTTGCACTCCCCCTGCACCACTACAGCTCTGCCCCTCGTCAAAGCAGCCTGGATAGCCAGGGATCCACACACTAACTTTTCCAAGCTGACTCCCATCTCTTTGGGCTATTTTCTAATTCTGGGCGCAAATACTACACATGGTGGGTCAGGTTAGTAGGTCTTTAGCTGGTTTTTTTTTTTAAAAAAAATCACAATCTCCTACCCTTTCCCATGTCATCTCCCACTTATCAGAAAAGCACCAAAGCTTTTCATACAAAATTTTCCATCTTTTTTTTTTCACATGAGGAAATCGGCCTTCAAAATTAACATCCAAAAAAAGTCCCCACGGGAACGCCACCTGTTCAAGTATTTACTCATAACTCGTGTGCAGACTAAACTCTACTGGATCGAAAGAAAGGAAAAAAAAGTATATCCTCTCTAGACTATAAAGAACAGGCCTGTACTGTCGATGGAATCGTCTGTATGACCTAATAATCTTTTTTTTTTTTTTTTGCCATCTCTAATTTCTATTATTTTAACAGCCTGCCAACCTGCAGCTATCATTACAAATGCTGGCATGCTCCTGATGAGGAAAAGAAAGACATCTGGGCAAACATTTTTTCCATTCAGAATATAACACAAAGCAGATCTTGGGTTCCAGCCCATCCCTGGCTTGCTAGGAGAGACACTTTGAATGTATGTTTCCAATTTATACCACACAGGAGTCTGTAAAAACTACAGACAAGCCTAATTAAAATAAAATACTGCCAGGGAGCAATCAGGGCTGCCAGCCGTGGGCACAACGTGATTTCTGACACAGTGGCCAATTTTCATTTGGTATGAAGTCTAGGGTGTGTGTTTTGTGCATGCTCCTTGCTGTTTTGCCTGAAACGACAAGGCAGATAGGTTACTGAAAGAGTTAACAGGGTGTCACAGATCTAAGAAAAGGTTACATGAAATTGAGCACTACATCTGCGCAAGGCTAATTTTGACTAGAGGCGTATTTCCAGAGGATCAAATGTTGCCTTCTTCAAAACACAGACAATTGTTCCTTGGCATGGCCGAGGCTTTTTAAAAGATTCCGTCATGGAACCCAACCTGTGCCAGGTTAACGTCGCTGTCAAGGCAGAACTACCGGCTTAATGATCCCAAAGATGGCACCGGGGGGGGGAGGAAATCGGGTGCACTGGCATGAACCTGACTTTCCTC
>JAJKFI010038878.1:18128-44347 GCA_029204185.1 Lerista edwardsae | reverse complement strand
ATTAATATTAATATTAATATTAATATTAATATTAATATTAATATTAAATACTGCAACAAAAGACTGAGTAATGACCATTGTCATATATCCAGTAGGTCATTAGTCAGTACACTGCTAAGTGATGCGCACCTGGACATGGGCTGGATCTGGAAGAGGGATTCACCAATCTGGTCCACTACCTTTGTAAAAGTTAAGGGAGATTCCACTGAGCTGGCAACTGACTATGAAAAGAGGAAGCAGAAACTCGCCCGAGGAAATACAGTTGAAATATATGATGCGTGACTAAACTGACCCGCTAAATGACATTTTAGTTCAGTCTTTTAAAACTGATAGCAGGCTTAGCCGCAATTCTAACAGCAGTTGTCTGCTTTCCCTGAAGGCTTGTCGAAATCAAAATGAACCATCAGAGCTACAGTACACACATAACCATGAAGTATACACCCAATTAATACACACACACACACACACACACACACACACACAGCCACACACACACAGCCACACATACAGGGCACAATCCTAACTAACTTTCCAGCTTTGGAGTAAGGGCAATGAAGTGCCGTGGTAAGGGAACAAACATTCCCTTACCTTGAGGAGACCTCCATACCTACTACTCCACAGCAAGATGCAGCACATGCCTCATTGGCGCAGCTATGTCAATGCTGGAAATTTGGTTAGGATTGCGCCCAGAGAGAGAGAGAGAGAGAGAGAGAGAGAGAGAGAGAGAGAGAGAGAGAGAGAGCGCACCCAGTGGCTGCACACAGCAGTGTAACAATTCATTAGAAAGGCCAGAAACTGCATTTTGAGAATTGTACAGTGTGTTTTTTTTTTTCCAGCTTTCCTTCTTGGCAAGTGTTAAAGTCAAGAGGCAGAAAAACAATATAAACTAGCCTTATTAACTTGGGGAGTTAATATCATTAGCATGGGAGGCCTGATGCCTACTGCACACTTTTAAAATCCCTTTGAAGTGTGTCTCGCAGCAATGTATTCAAACTTGTGTTTCCGCATTGCGTGTCACACAGCTGCTCTGCCTGGCCACCAGCTGATCGACTTCAGCCCAGTCTTGCATTCAGACTCTATGTGCATGGGCAAAGGCGCATAAGAAAGAAAGAAACATTCCTTACCCCACTTGCGAATGAACAGAACTGTTAAGAGAGAAACAAGAGGACTCTCCTGGGCTAAAGATGGACCCTGGTGACAAGAAACTTCCAAGATGGAAATTCATAAGAACATAAGAAGAGCCCTGCTGGATCAGGTCAAAGGCCCGTATAGTCCAGCTTCCTGCATCTCGCAGCAGCCCACCAGATGCCTCAGGGAGCACACAAGACGAGATACCTGCATATTGTTGCCACTCCCCTGCATCTGGTGCTCTGAGGTAGCCTAACTCTAAAGTAAGGAGGTTGCACTACCCATCATGGCCTGTCACCTGCGATGGACTTTTCCTCCAGAAATCTGTCCAGACCCCTCTTAAAAGCACCTAGGCCAGATACCATCACCACCTCCTGTGGCAAGGAGTTCCACAGTTTAATTACCCACTGGGTAAAAAAGTATTTCCTTTTATCTGTTCTCACTCTCCCAACACTCAATTTCAGTGGATGTCCCCTGGTTCTGGTATTGTGAGAGAGGAAAAAGAACCTCCCTCTATCCATTTCATCCATCCCGTGCATAATTTTGTATGTCTCAACTAAGTCCCCCCTCAGGTGCCTTTTTTCTAGGCTGAAGAGCCCCAAATGCTGCCGTCTTTCCTCATATGGGAGGTGCCCCAGCCCCGTAATCAGCGTTGTCATTCAGCCGGAACGCTGGGTGGGAGGAACGGGTGAGCGGCAGCCCGCCCGTTGCGTTCCAGTCTGTTTTGCCGTCTTCCCCGCCCCCGTGGGGGCGGGGAAGATAGCAAAACGGACCGAAATGCAATGGGCAGGCTGCCACTCACCCATTTCTCCCGCCCAGCATTCCGGCTGAATGACAACGCTGCCCGTAATCATTTTGGTTGCTCTCTTCTGCACCTTCTGAGACAGCTCTCCTGAAGAACCAGCTTCATCCATACCAGGAACCCCACATGTGTGGCATGGACCCGGGAGGGTGTTGCAGAGATGGAACAGTGCAGGGCTGCAGGTCAGAGGGCTGCCTCTAAATACTAAAGATAAAGGTTTCCCCACGACCGAATGGTCTAGTCGTGACTGACTGTAGGGGGGCAGTGCTCATCTACGTTCCTAAGCCTGTACAGCCGGCATTTGTCCAAGGCCAGCATGACTACACACCAAGGCGCATGGAACGCCGTTACCTTCTCAATAAAGTGGTACCTATTTATCTATTCGCATTTTTTATGTTCTTTCGAACTGCTAGGTTGGCAGGAGCTGGGACAAGCAATGGGAGCTCACTCCGTCACGTGGTCTCGAACACCCAACCTTCCGGTCAGAAAGCCCAGCAGCAGCGGTTTAACCCGCAGCACTACCACGTCCCTATTCAAATACTACTCTCTCTATAAACAGAAACAGCAGGGGTGGAAGGAGTCTATGCCTCAGGCATCAACAGCCATAGTTAGATGCTGTTGGATGATGGTGCTCAAATGGTATTCCCTGTAGTCCTGGACTGGCCTAGAAGCCTATCCGCCATCCTTCCTCAAAAGTACTACTCGAGGGCAGGTACAATGCTCTCTGGGTTAGTCCTCTCAGACGGGCTCTCTGCCAGTCGATCACCTGAGGCAACCACCTCAGACACCCTGGATATTCCACTGGATGACAGGAGGACCTATTTTATTTATCAATTTTCACATTTTTACCCTGCCCTCCTTCCAAGGAGCTCAGGGTAGTGTACAGCTGGTACCCCAGAACCCCTGTGGATGCCGACACCTGCAGATAATGAAATTTGAAGGCCAGGCACTCCAGACCCTCTGAACATGACTGGAGCAAAAAGTTTACATCTGGAAAGTGTTCTGAGGGCCAGGGAAGCTGCACACAGCTTCCCCAGCCCTCGGATTGCTTTCTAAAGGCGTAGTAACATCACTTCCCCCCTGAAAACCAGTAGTGATTTCTATTTTATTTTATTTTTGTAGAAATTTTGAGGACTGAAGGCCCTCAAAACACTTCCAGATGCAAAACAGAGTACAACCAGTGATGTCATGCAGGGGGAATGCGGGGGAACTCAGTTCCACTAGTTAAAATTAGGGCTGACTCCTCCCACTTCACTCTCCCCCCTCCCCCTCCCAATTCCTCTGCAAAGAGCTTTTCTTCTTGGTTGGCTGGCACTCAGAGGGTTAAAGGGAGCGACTCCGGATTTCTAAGGGGGGGCAGTACAACTCTAGTCTGTAGTCTAGTCAACTCTACTCTAGAATTTGGGGAATTCAGGTCTGGCCTGTTGGGGCTCAACGGGAGTCGTTGAATCAGATCTGCAGATAAAAATTCCACAGACGATAAGGCACCACCTATACGTTGTTCCTCCCCTCCTGGTGTTCTCACAACAAGCCTGCAAGGTACAGTAGGTGAGGCTGAGAGATAGTGACTGGCCCAAGGTCACTCAGGAAGCTTTGTGGCTTAGTGGGGATTTGACCTGGATTTTCCAGGTCAAAGTCCAACACCAAAACCACTACACTGTACTGGTTCCTTGAAAGCTCCCATTTGAAAACTCATAGGCTCCCCATGCATTTTATAAGCTATCCACACAAATATAATCACATTCAAAAATGGAAATAACATGGTTTCCATCATGGTGCCAGGATTATGCAGCGGAATTTTCTGCCCTCATCGTTTGTCTTCCTGGTTCACCATCTTATTGTTCATTTTGAAACATGGTAACCATTTTTTTCTTTTTTTTTCTTTCTATTAAGGGCAGAATCCTAAAAAGTGCTGGATTAGTGAATCCGGCCAGCCAGCACCAAATCCAGTGCTGCTTAGGACGGGTTAGAGCACTCCCTTACCGTAGGGGAAGCTCCAGCCTCCCCTATGTGCTCCTTGGATCTGCGCCTACTCAAGAGCCAGTGCAGATCTGAGGAGACCGCATGGCCCGAATCGGGGCCGCATGGCCTCGCTGACGGGCTTAGGATGTGGCCGTATGGCCACCTCCCAAGCCCATCCAGGTCCCGCCCAAGTCACATCTCCCACCTCCCCCCTCCCACCAATCCCCATCCCAAAATGGGACAAGAATCCCTTGCACCAACTGTCTTCGGTCGGCGCAAGGAAGGCTCTCCGTCAGCGCTCAGAGTTGGAGCACCGATGCGGGGTATTGCTCGGTGCCCACACACCAGCACTCCGCCCCTTGTGTCATCGCTATGATGTCGCGTCGACCCAAGGGGCGCGCTAGGATTGTGCTGTAAATCAGCTGTCTAAAGTAAGCATAACTGGTACAAACGAACTGCATTGTACGCATTTTCAAAACATTAACTGCACCAATGTTGTTCCTGATAATTAACACACGCCACTGCTTTCCTTGTTTTGGTATGGACTACTGGGGAGAAAGTAATCACCACCAACTTAATTAGACATACAGTCTCCCTCCAGAAGATGAAACTCAAGTATTTTGTTAGTGAGTTTCATTGTGTCAGGAAATATTTATGGTGGGTTTAGATGGTCTAATTTAAGGGACAGACTGTGGAAACAATTCAAAAACTCCCTTAATTACCCCATGCCTTGAAAGAACGAAACATTTGCCTTGCTGCTAGGGCAGTTAAAGCTGATTAGATCACACCTAATTAAAATGGTAAATTTTGATTAGCTCATGGCCAAATTCAGGCTCCCCAAAACATTCCCACTGTTTAAGAGTTCCATTAAAAATATTTGGGAATATTTCACATTTTTGCACTCCAGCTCAGCTTCCAGGGGAAGCAATAATAGCAGATGTGGGGTCTGAATCCATTTATAATGTTATTTCCGATTATATTTGCCTCCTCCCCACTGCTTTCCCTGCCTGGTCTCTGCCCCTGTGGCACTGACGTTTTAATTAAACCACAGCCAGTGTGATACAACAACATCACTGTGCGCTGACTAAGCAGCTGTGTTTCATCCATAGTTTGGTGTGAGCAGTGCAAAAAAACAACAACATGTGGCTTGAACAAGAATTTGATGGGAAGGGATCTGGAATCTAGCAAAATGTAAAAAATCAATCAATTAAAATTCCATAGCTACCCATTGCATTTATGCCTGGATGCAGAATGGTGGAGTGTCCCGCATTTCAGCAAGTTGCATATTCATTAGAACAAGCTTGATGAAAATACAATGGATCTTTCTCATCTGGCACCCGCGAATTTGACATAACATGGGTGCCGATGACATGTCTGAAGGATCTCAAGGACCTCCTGGATGCAGCCCGAAGTATCTTCTGGTCACATCCAGGAGATGTTTTGAGGCGCAGGGAGGCTGCATGCAAGTGCCATTCTAAGAGCTCCAGAAGGTCTCCTGGGGTTGGGGGATCCTGCGTGCAGTCTCCCTGGGCATCCAAACACCTCCCAGATGTGATCGGAAGGCACTTCCAGTCACATTCGGAAGGTCCCTGAGACACTCCCTACAGATTCTATTATCGGTGTCCATGGGGGTGGGATCTGGGAATGGATCCCCCATTGATTCTGAGGGCCAACCATATAAGATGTAATATGCTTGATATTCTCACTCCAGCACTACGTGGACCACAGAAGTCATGAGGACCCTACGTCAAGTAAGAACAAGACCAGGGTGGGGGAAGTAGTAGCGATAGATTTGACTAGGGAAACTACTTTTCCCAGAGCTTTTGGTGCTGGATGGACAGCGCAATCCTATTGCACCCCTTGCGTTGACTCTACGTCATAGCGTTGATGCAAGGGGTGGAGCGCCAACACAGGGGCACCGATCGATATCCCTGCGTCAGCGCTGTTGCGCCCACGCTGAGCCTTTCTGGAGTCGGCTGAAGCCAGCTGGTGCAAGGGAGGCTCTGTGCAGAGGAGGCAGTGGGATTGGCGGTGAGAGGGAGATTGTGGGCAGGGAGAAGGCGGGGAGAGGGTGGGCTTGGAAGGTGGCCATATGGTCACTTCCTGTTCGGGAGGCCACGCAGCCCCGATTCAGGCCATGCGGTCTTCTCGGATCTGCGCCTGCTGTTTAGCAGGTACAGATCTGAGGAGCGCGTAGGGAAGGCTGGAGCCTCCCCTACAGTAAGGGAGCGTAAGTTGGATATGTTGGATATGGCGTTGGATATGGCATTGGCCCGTCGGCCTTGCCAGTTGGATATGGCGTTGGCCCATCGGCCTTGCCAGTCCAGCACTGTTTAGGATTATGCCCTCAGACTCTCACAGTACCAGGTGCTAGTGCAGAGGTGAGAGCTTCCTCTCTGCCGCCACCACTAGGGCAGCCACAGGCACAGTAAGGTTAGCAGGTGATTAGTTAAAAAATGGAAAGGGGTTGAAGATCGTTGGAATTAAGGAGTGCATTATAAACTCACTGGAGGTTGAAGAGGAATTGGGACTGATGGTTTGAATTGACTAATATAAGCAAAACTGTTTCCCAATCTTGGGCAAAACCAGTTCTGCTTATTCCAAGCCAATTTAAAGTGAACTGGCGAGGGAGAACTCACCCTCTAACTGCAACTTCTACAGATGTTCTGGAAGTTAGAGTTGCTATTATATTGCCCTAGTAAAAAGGCAAGGAGAGAGTCTCATTACAGAATAAAAGATATTCTATAGTTTAAGAGCTATCCACTTATATTTCATGAGCCTGGTTGAATTTTCTGAAGTATTTTATCGTGGAGCTTGAGAACTCCTGCCCTAGCACAAAGCAAATTTGGAGCAAAGCAGAAAAAAAGAATACCTACTTCAGCAGCTTTCTTCGAATGAAAACCCAAAAAATGACGTTGTGTGTTTATCCAAGAGGAAATATCACCCTCATTATAATTAAAGCCTTCACTTGAATAAAAACACACATGAAAACTGAGGTCATCTTGTGAAAAGGGGACTTGGTAGGGGGTGTCCTCTTCTCGGTTCCAACCTCTGTTCCTTGAGACCACCCAAGTTAATAAGGAAAAGCAACACTTCCTTCACATCAATTCCTTACATAAACAAAAGGGTGTGAAAATCAGGTTATGAGCAACCACAAAAGTGTGCTCCCTGATGCTTTCACGCTAGCCATTTTCTCTCAAGTGGACCTACTTTGTTCGCTGACTTTTCAGAGAATCCAGATGCCATCACAGCCAGATCTTTTTATACTAGTGTTTTCTCTGTTGTTCTTGTACCCCTTTCCAGATCTGATTTGTGGCCATTCTGGGGCCATGAAATGGAATTGCAGTGCCAGCTGGTCTGGAGTGGACTAGCAAAGTGTATCATTCATGCTTTCAAGAACTACTGTGCCTTTCATTAAACACTTCCTCTTTGCACCTTCTGCCTCTTTTATCTCTTTCTGTTCCATGTGGCTGGAAGATTAATGATGAATTGACCTGAATGAGTCAACTGCTGTTCTCTGCAGAGTAGGGAGTTTAAATTACTGGTTTTCTCTCCTTTTTTTTTCCTTATAAAGGGGTTCTTTTCTGTTACCACTTTGAAATGTCCTAACCACATTAGGTGTTGGGGGAAGGGGGAGTCTGTGGCATCTTCCCTGGTTTTTCAAAGGCAAGTCATTATCTTTTTTTTTTTTAATCAATCAATAGGATTTATATACCGCTTTTCAACACAAGTTCACCAAGTGGTTTACAGGGAAATAATAATAAAGTTTAATGGCTCCCTGTCCCAAAAGGGATCACAATCTAAAAAAAAAATGCAGAACACCAGCAGCAGCAGCCACTAGAAAAGACACTGCGCAGGGGCAGCTTTCCGAGAAGCTTTCAAATTAGCGAACCTTGCTGTTCATTTTTTTCATGTTGAGCAACCGAGTCCACAGCACAGATGCTCCTTATGGCACATTTGCAACAGCGCTGAGCCAGCGCAACACCAGGTAAGGACTGTGCCCTAAATTTGTCAGTTTTGTAAACCCTACCATATTGAAAAGTCACCATATAATCTAGATCATTGACAACACCAGCAGTTAGGCAAACTTCCATTGCATTATTCTTTCTGGTTTTGCCATTGTTTAAGGCCAACTTGACATCTTCACGGAATCATCTTTGAAGCTGATTAAGATGCCCCTTCCCACATGATCCTTATCAGGATGGATGAAAACAAACCATGATTATTAATGTTCTTCCTTTCCAGGGCAGCTGCAGCAGGACTGTGCCCTCCGCTAAGCAGCTGACCCGGAATATTGTCCCAGAGCTGCATGAAAAAAACACTTTGAATAATGAATGTCGTTCCCCTTGCCATTCTTCAGGCTCATTTTAATTTCCAGCCCATTAAAACTGAAATGATATTTCATAAGCAATCACATTATATTAATGAAGGAAAACTGTCTCTGGAAACGGATCCATTTTCTATAGAAGGTTCCCAAACTTGTTTGCTTGGCGGCTCCCTTGACCTACAGGGCCACTGGCCACAGCTCCACATTAGGGCTATAATACTGTAAGGGCGTAATCCTACACTGCGCTGGAAGGGTGAGGCCGGCTAGCCAATGGCATATCCTAGCGCAGTATAGGTGAGGCTGGAGCTTCCCCATGGCAAGGGAGCGTGTGCTCCCTTACTGTAGGGGAGGCTCCAGCCTCCCCTATGTGATCCTCGGATCTGCGCCCGCTAAAGAGCGGGTGCAGATCCGAGGAGACCATGTGGCCCAAATCGGGGGGTTTGCGGCTTCGCAGCTTCGCGGATGGGCTTAGGAGGTGGCCGTATGGCCACCTCCCAAGCCTGCCCAAGTCCCGTCCCGCCTCCTTCCCTCCCTCTAATCCCCATGCCACCTTGGCACGGAGACTCCCTTGCGCTGATCGGCTTCGGTCGGCACGAGAGAGGCTCAGCATGGGTGCAGCGGGGTCCTGTTGCTCGAGCACTGATGTGGGAGTGCAGATCGGCACCCCCGCGCCAGCGCTAAGCGTGCAGTGCTGGCACAACCCCATTGCACTGACACTGCGCAGTCCATAGGATTGCGCTGCCCATTGCATAAGGCAGCGGGGTTTTTTTGCAAGGATTTCTAGTTCGTTTCTAGGAACCATGGCTCACAGTTTGGGAGCCACTGATCTACAGTTAAGCTTCTCAAAAAAAAAAATGAGCATATAATATGGGTTCCTTATCTCTCCAGGTGGAAGTTCTGGACTATAACTTAGGAATAGGGATAGTGAAGAATAAATGTTGGAAGTTGTTATTTACTATTGTCAGCTATTATTTCATTTGAGTGGACTATTCACTGGACATTGTGGTGAAGACCTGTAGTCCTATGGATACCAGAGTGGTTGCATTCATGAGCCTGATTGCCATTTTTTTGCGGGGGGGGGGGGAGGAGATAATGACACAGGATCTGGACACAGGATGGTTCTAATCCACTGGTTACTCACCAAATAAGAGCTTAGGAATAGGAGGTCCAGTTTTGCACTACTTTTGGGGGTGAACTGAATGGGAGATCACATTCTAGAGAGGGAAGGGCAGGGGATGTGTGACTATTTGAATCTTCAGAGTTAAACCTTCCTGTCCTCTGGCATTGTAAGTGGCCCCTTATAACTCTAAAGGCCCAGCATGATTGTCTGGTTATCTTACCCCATGAACACAAGGAGAGGCAGTACTTAGGGACAGCCAATGACCTCCTGGTACCCGACATGGTGCACCAAATGCTATCCTCTTACCAAGCAGTTCTCTGGCCACCTCCCTCCAATATTTCTCCTCTCACTCACTCCAATTGACAACATTAGCTCAATAATACTCCCCCCCCCACCACGCACTAGGCACAATGGCCAACAGTGGAGGCCAAGAAGGAAACAAACAGGGCTCGACGCCATTTCCCCTCAGCCTCGAAGAACTCCAAGGCACAATGCAGCCTTGAAGAGTTACACATATTTTTCTATGCAAAGCAGTCCTTTGTTTTTCAACAAAACAGAATTGCCAGACACCTGTTGCATGCCGGCAACAAAAAAGAAAGCTCACTTCCATCTCCAAACGTTCCCACGTATACCATACCACAGCCACCCAACATTCCCACACGCCATCGAGACGACAAGCCTTCACAGGGTAAGGAGCTTATTAGCCCTCACACATCCCGCCTAATTGAAACCACCAAGGATGCCATCATTAACGAACGCATTTGGGATAATTAGCTACTTTTCAATCCAAACAATTCTGGTCAAAACTCATTGAGAGGAAAAGTCCCCCAGCAAAAGAAAAGGCATAATCAGTCTTGCAAATCTGATTTTGGGACGTCTGAGAGCTTCGGCGACAACACCAATTTCTCAACGCTGGCTTTTTAAAAAACAGAAGTAGAAACTCCTTGACCTTCACCAGTTTCAGCAAAGACGCATCGTGGAGTCGATCAACGCATGGTGTGCTTCCCACTCTGTCGTGCATGAAAGGGGTCCTTCATCAAGGAGGCGAAATCGGTGAGGTTCAGCAGCTGCCACCCAACTCATCAGAATAACATGCTAATCTGAGAATAATTAATCCATGTTTGTTTTCCCACACACATTTATAAAGGCAGACAATCATCTTATGTCCTTCTGTAACAAGCTGGGCTTTGCAATGTGCCCGACTGGGTCTGAATCTTTCTACCAGGGCTTTGTTCCAGGTTTGCATTCATGAAATGTCTACAGCAAATCGTATCTTCAAACATCTCGGAAAGGGAAAGGATTCCCAACAGCCAATGAGGGCAATCAATTCCCACCCCATGCAAATCAGCCTTTTCAAAGGCCGGACAAAAACAGCCCATCTTTTCCTGCGCAGTTGGGAGCAGATGGGAGAACCGTTGGAAAAAAAAAATGTCAATGGAAACCAAAGACTTCGTTGCTTGGCATCTCATAGGTTGAAAAGCGACACAGTCTGGTTGCTAGAGGGAACAGTGGAGATACCTCTCTGCTGAAAAATGCTCGAGAAAGACATCAACTCAATACTCCCAACGCAATGGAAACCTGCTAAACTCACAATTTTAGGACCACATGCCATTCTAAAACTTCAGGTAGCAGAATTTCATCAGGCTTGTAGATCTGTTATGCCACGTCAACTAAATAGCTCTGAGAAACCAGCATACCATGTGCCAGTGTGCTTTCGGCGGCTACATGCATGTTAATACATTAATGAACAGCTTAAAACCCTCACCCATGTAATGGGGCTACTTGATTCTCCAACAGCGATTTGGCTGGCAAAGACTGGAGCAGCACCATGTTGGGCCGTCCACCCTGAGGTGGGGCACAGGATCTAGTGGTGGAGACCACAGCTGGTCCCAACCCCTCCCTCTGTCCAGCTTTACCCTCTCCATACCTTCCCCCTGCCCCCAAAACCCCCACTGCCAGCCAGCGGTCCTACCTGGCTCCACCAGTGGAGCTGAAGCCCACCACAGTGTGACACAGGGCCTACCCCGGCAGTGCTTACTCTCCAGGTGTCATAAAGGTTCTTTACTGCACATTTACGACACCAAGAGCCACTGGTACGGGCCTTTGGATTGGGCCCTTAAAGCCTTACATCATAGTCTCTCTCTCTCTCTCTCTCTCTCTCTCTCTCTCTCTCACACACACACACACACACACACACACACACACACACACACACACACGCACGCACGCACGCACACACACACACACACACACACAGGACCAGCCCAAGATATTCCTTCCCAAATGCAATGACGACTATAAGCAACCCCTGGGATTTAGGGGTAGCCTATCTCTGAATGCCAGGTGCAAAGGAGTGGCAACAGGATACAAATATCTTGTGGTCTTGTGTGCTCCCAAAGGCATCTGATGTGTCACTGTGAAATACGGGAAGCTGGACTAGATGGGTTCTTGGCCTGACATATAACGGGAAGGGGGATTGTTTTCCTTTCTGGTTTCTGGATCTTTGGGCTATTTCAACATGCCTTCACTAATATTTGGACCTAAGCACAACAGCAAGGGTACTGGTAGCTTTGTGCCCATCAAGGCCACCAGTCTCAGTCAGCAGGACCATGCCCTCTTCCCTCCGCCACACACAGCGATTTAGGAATGTGTCGCAGGGATTCAAAGGCAGACTGAAGATCCAGCTAGGCCCTTGCTTGATTCCAGGAAGTTCTAATGGTAGCTGCCATGTAAATTTCCAGGTTACTACAGCAATCATTGTTTCCTGTCCAGGTTACTGGCTCTTTTCTACAGTTGCAGTAAGTTTGGATTGGTCGTGATCCAGCACCCCAGTAAACTATACCCTTTTAAGAAAACTGAAACAGGGGTGAAGTTTGCAGACAAACGTTACATTGAAGGACTGTTAAGGCCGCAGCCATAAGCCTTCAAAAGGCTGTTTGTATTTAATTTAAGAATGGAACTTTCAGTTCCTTCCTCACAATGGCAAGTCAATGGTAGCACTATTTCAATGTACTGTGCTGTGTTCTCGGTACTCATCGAATATCACCCCTCATGCTTAATTTCTTGGCTTCTGAAGGCTGAAGCCAAAACCAGGCACAGGCAGTGCCGGAAGGGGAGGAAACAGGGGCCAAATGTTTCCCTGTCTCAGAGTACAATCCTAACCTGGAGTGAGGCCAGCACAGTTAGGCCAGCACAGTTTGGCCGGCACAAGGGATACTGTAAAGTATTTTTGGACTATTCTCGGAGTCAGAGAGGCCAGAACACAGAGGTGCGCCATCCGCCCTGACTCCGAGAGTCGTCCAAACATACTTTATAGTGTCCCTTGTGCCAGTCAAACTTTGCTGGCCTAATTGTGCCGACCTAACTGCAGGTTAGGATTGCGTCCTCAGACAAATAGATCCCCTCAGGTCCACATTGCTGAACTACAGATTGGAGATTAAGAGCTCAATCCTCACCTGGAGTTAGGAGTTAGGCAATGTTTGGATGTGTCTGGACCACTCTCAGAGTCAGGGGGGATGGCGCAATTCTGTTTGCTGGCCTCTGACTCCGAGAGTGGTCCAGACATACTTTACGGTGTCCTTTGTGATGGTCAAACTTTGCTGGCCTAACTGTGCCGGCCTAACTCCAGGTTAGGATTGCACCCTAAAAGAAGGCCACAATTCTAAATATGTGTGCATGAGTTTACTCCAGCATAATCAATAGGAATTCCTTGGGAGAAGGCATGTCTTTGATGGGAGTGTTCAAGAGTCCTTCAGTTCCTTGGATCCCAGCCCCTTAAGCAGGACCAGCCTTAGGAAATGTGGGGCCCATATTATTATTATTATTATTATTATTATTATTATTATTATTATTATTATTATTATTGGATTTCTATCCTGCCTTTTTGCCCGAAGGCACCCAAGGCGGCATTACAGCATACAAATACAAAATTTAACATTAAAAAACAATTTAAAAACAATATTAAAACAATACAATAAAACAAAATTAAAACAGAGCAATAGAATTTAAAAACAACAAGCCCTGTGGATCATTAGGTATAAATTATAACAAACCAGCCAGCCAGCCTGTCAACAATTAAAAGCTTTTTGAAATAAAAAGGTCTTTAGCCCCCACCGAAATGCTAACAAAGAGGATACCAGAGTACCAGATACTGGGTACCAGAGTGGCACCTGGAAGTAGATGGATGGTGATGCGCTGACATCACCACCAGCAGCATCCAGAATGGCCCCATCTGGGACCAATCAGATGCAGGGGTAGGCAGGAGCCCCTCACGGGAGCTCAGCTGACTATACTTCCTCTGAATGGAGGCTTACCTCCATACAAAGTGCTGGCTGCAGCTGCAGGCAATTTGCTCTGTGCCACAGCTCCCAAATGAGGGGCCCAATTGGGCAGAATTGGTCCAATCAGGCTAAAGCCAGTCCTGCTTTCAGAAGGAACAGCCATCTTGAGTTTTCTCTTCCTCATTCTGTACAACAATAAGCACTGGGGTGGGGCCAAATCAATCCACCACCTGAAATTCCGCTGCCTGTTATTCTGTTAATTGATGGCTATTTTATTGCTGTTGTACACATTTTTTTGTTTTGTAAGTTGCCTTGACTCATTCAAGAACGGCAGGGCATACTTCCTTGAAAGTAAATCAATACATAACCCGGGGCCTTGACAATTGATCAAGACCACTGTCCTGATTAATCAATTAAAACTTGCAGCCTGCTGAAATTGTGTGCATTTTTTTCTGATAATCCCCATCAGATTTGAGATCTCATCTGTCTCTTATTTAAGACGCCTGGCTTTGCTCTCCATTGAATATCACTCTATCTCAAAGAATACACTTAACCAAAGAATAAAATAGTCTACCATTTCACATACAGACCAGCATATCCTAGAGATCTGAAACTGTTCTATGTCAAAATGATGAAGAAGAAGAAAAACCAATTAGTGCTGCTGCCAGGCATCAAAATATGGGATCAATTACCAGCTGATTCTTGAACAATGGGAGATTCCCCCTACATCCCACCACCCAACTGCAAAAAGCATAAAGCAAGAGGTTTGTTTGCATACCAAGAGCATGGAGAGTCTCCTCCTCATCCCTGGGTTAGCAACAACCTACTGTACTTGGCTGGCTTCCCTCACACTGAGATTCTCAGCTAGATATGATCAAACAGATGAGAGACCTTTTCTAGCCTAGTGATGGAAACATGTTTCCCCCACCCTTCATCACATCTCAAATTAGATTGACTCAGAGCCCAATCCAAAGCTGCGTTGGAGCAGGCAGGCCGGCAGTCCTGTGCTACACCCAACATAGCTTGCCCATGCACCTGGGAAGGTGCCAGCCCAATGTGATCCTCGGATCTGCGCCCACGAAATGGGGGGGGGTAGGGAACCGAGGACATCGTGAGGCCGGAACCGGGGCCATGTGGCCTGGGGGTGAGCCTAGACTACGGCCTAACGACCGCATCCCAAACCCCCCCCCCCCCCCCGCCCGCCCAAGAATTTTTGGGTGCAGATACGAGGAGCACAATGGAAATTGTTTTTAAAGGGACCAGGCATGTTTTAAAAACTGCAGATTTTAGTATGTGCAAGTTTTTTGCATCCACGGGGGATCCTGGAAGAGAGCCCCTGCAGATACAGGGGACGACTTGTATGCCAAACAGTTCCATCGTAACAAAGTGACAAGACCCCATTATCACAGCGGAGTTCTGAGGACTATTTGGTCATTCAGTGCAGTGGAATTTGCGGGTTTTCTGGTTCTGTGCTGTGGCTCCAGCTCGCTCCAGAGAGCAGCATGCCGAAAGAAAGTCGTTGCTTGCTGAGAAATTAGATGTTCAACTCCACAACCCCATATTAAATGAATGGGCTAATTTATATGCAGTGAAAAGTGATTCCGCCATCCCCTGGTTTGTGTGTGTGTGTGTGTGTGTGTGTGTGAAGGTTTTCTTTGTTTCAAAAAAAAAAATCTCATGCTGGCATGCAGCTCTCTATTTTTTCAAACTGCAGCCCTTCTCAATATGTGCCACAAGAAACCCAGACGTTCATTTGGCTTCACAGCGAAAATGAATAAAATTACTTACTTGTCACAACGCAGCCAAGCACAACTTGTGCTGTATGCCCCAGAAGAGCTGAAACTCCAACCTGCCCATTCTGAGTTTGGAATTTTATTTTACTTTATTTTTTTAAAAGAACTGCTTCATTTCAAGACGTTTACAACCGCAAACCCGACATGGGCAGCCCTACAAAGTTCACAGTCCAAGGGGTCGCAGACAGAAATCTGAGTGTCGCCCCTATCTTGTCCCATCTCCCAAAATTAAGAATAGCCCTGCTGGATCAGGCCAAAGGCCCATCGAGTCCAGCTTCCTGTATTTCACAGTGGCCAACCAGATGCCTCAGGGAGCATACGAGACAACAAAAATGCCTGCATCCTGTTGCCACTCCCTTGTATCAGGCATTCTGAGGTAAATTTCTGAGGTAAATTTCTGAAGTAAATGATAACTTGCAACCCAATCTGAGCCTTAAGAACATAAGAAGAGCGCTGCTGGATCAGGCCAAAGGCCCATCTAGTCCTGCTTCCTGTATCTCACAGTGGCCCACCAGATGCCTCAGGGAGCACATAAGACAATGAGATTCCTGCATCCTCATGCCACTCCCTTGTATCTGGCATTCTGAAATAGCCTACTCCTAATGTAAGGAGGTTGCACTACCCATCATGGCCTATAGCGCACAATGGACTTTCCCTCCAGAAATCTGCCCAATCCCCTTTCAAGGGCACCAAGGCCAGATGCTGTCACTACCTCCTGTATTGGCATTCTGGAGTTCCACAGATTAATTACCCACTGGGTAAAAAAAAAAATTTCCTTTTATCTGTTCTCACTCTCCCAACACTCAATTTTAGTGGATGCCCCTTGGTTCTAGTGTTGTGAGAGAGGGAAAAGAACATCCTTCTATCAACTCTAACCCCTGCTAACTGGGCAAGAGGCACTTTTTCCAAGTGGTGTCCTCTTATATTTAGCAGGGGGAGAGCAATTGTCCCTCTTCACCCCAGCACAGTGTCTTTCTTGTGGCTGTTGCTGGTGGTGTTCTCCATTCTTTTAGATTGTGAGCCCTTTTGGGACAGGGAGCCATTTAACTTTAATGTTATTATTTGCCTGTAAACCGCTTTGTGAACTTTGTGTTGAAAAGCGGTATATAAATACTAGTGATTGATTGATTGATTGAACTCTATCCATCCCATGCATAATTGTAGGACATGGGCCAACATGGATGCCTTCCATGTTGAACACAAGCTTCTCCAGAGCTGTATTTAAATCCAGGAATCTCACACATTTCTCCTGTGCAGGGGTCTCAATTATCCCATGCATAAATCCCTTCCTCCACCATTGATCCATTGCACTCGCTCTCAAACCACTAGTTATGTGTTCAGGGAGTGCATCTGGATCTGGTGTGATCCCTGGATGCTTATACATTTGGTTTGTTAACCACCAGAAGTCCTAGACCGTGTTAGTGCATGGAACAAGGTAAGGAGGCAGGTGAGGCACCTTCTGCATGCTTTTAGTAGGCGCAATGCAGATCCGTTCAACTTGCATCTTCTGCTACAGGCTGGAAGGCAGGGCTGGCTCTAGGGGCAGTGGGGCCCAATGTGGGGCATTCCTGTGGGGCCCCCACTCACCAAGAAAAGTGCTTGTGGTGCCATGGGTGGCACCTGGAAATAGTTGGTGATGACATGATGATGTCACCACCAGCTGCTCCCAGGAGGCCCATTTTGGGCAGTTTGGAGGCAGGGGCAGGTGGGAGGGCCCAAGGAAAAACTCTTGTGCTCGCCCCTCTTAGTTACAGTTCACAGAGATCCCAGCTGCTGCAGCAGGCAATACACTCACTGCTGTCAATCACTGCCATTAAAAAAAAATGTTTAGAATGTTGTAACTTTTCCTCTCCAGAGCCAATGCTGGGTGGCTACAGTAGGTGGCCGAAGTACGAATGACAGAACAGTATGTCCATATTAAAGACTGGGTGCTTGAGAGTGTTTTGGTGTCATTTATACTGAGCCATTCCTGCACAACTGTGACTCTTCAAGTCGAATATAGTCTGCCGGACTTGCTTGTCAGCCCCCCTGTTTTCACTGTCCTGGGCAGGCAACACAAGCAAAAGTTTTAACATTCTCCCAGAGGGCCACCTTTCATGTCTGATGGACTGTCACAAGATACTTATAAAGGCATCGCACCGTATCTGTGGATCCCATATCTGTGGATTTACTTATCTGCGGTTCGTTTCCCCCCCATGGTTCGTTTGTGTGCTTCATTGTATCATCATTTGCAGCCCTTCCTGTTACATAATGCTAGAGGAGGAACACAAGAAGCATTCCTTGTCTTTTTACTTTTTTATTTTATTCAACTAATAAAAATTAAAAAATCTAAAACACAATATATCTATATATATAAAGAAGAGCGTGGGTGTGTATGTATGTGTGTATGTATGTATGTATGTGTGTATGTATGTTTCGCATAGGCTCCTCAACGCCTGGAGCGATCGGCATGAAACTCGGCACGCATACACCTTGTGGCCTGGCGACAAACACTGCGGGGGTTGGGGCCCCCTAGTGCCCCCGGGGGTGGGGGTACGTGGGGGTCCCCGTGTGAAGACGGCCGAAAACGGCCGAAATCGGAGTCGAGTCCACAGTGTCCGGGGTCGCCGGGACAACCGGCGATGCTCCCGACACCGTCGGAGTCCAGGTTCAGCCCCCCCCTCGACGTGGGGGGCGGGAAGGGGTGCGAAACCAAAGGTCCGCCATGCCCCGCTGTGACGCCTGGACCGATTGGCACCAAACTCGGCATGCGGAAGCCTAGCGGCCTGGCCACAAACACTGCTGGGGTCGGGGGGCCCTAGCACCCCCGGGGACGGGGGTACACGGGGGTCCCCGCGTGAAGACGGCCGAAAACGGCCGAAATCGGAGTCGAGTCCACAGTGTCCGGGGTTGCCGGGACGACCGGCGATGCTCCCGATGCCGCTGGAGTCCGGGTTCGGCCCCACTTCAGCGTGGGGGGCAAGAAGGGGTGCGAAACACAACATCCGCCATGCCCTGCTGGCATGCCTGAACCGATCGACACGAAACCTGGCACGCATACATCTTGCAGCCTGGCGACAAACACTGCGGGGGGGCAGACCCCCTTAGTGCCCCCGGGGGTGGGGGTATGTGGGGGCTCCACATGAACATGGTCAAAAACAGCCTAAATCAGCTTCAAGTCCGTAGTTTCCGGGGTCGCCGAGACGAGTGGCGACACTCCAGACACAGTTGGAGTCCGGGTTCAGGCCCCCCTTGGCGTGGGGGGCGAGAAGGGGTGCGAAACGAAATGTCCGCCATGCCCCGCTGCAACGCCTGGAGCGATTGGCGCCAGACTCGGCACGCGCGTGCCTTGAGGCCTGGCGACAAAAACTGCAGGGGTCAGGCCCCACTACCGCCCCCGGGGGTGGGGTGCACAGGGGCCCCTGTGTGAGAACAGTCAAAAACGGATGAAATCGGCGTCAGACCCGTAGTTTCCGGGGTCGCTGAGGCCTGAGGCAGGGGGCCGAGGCAGGGGACTGAGGCAGGGGCCCCGAAGTGAAGATGGCCAGAAACGGGCGAAATTGGCATCGAGTCTATAGTTTCCGGGGTCGTCGAGGCGACCAGTGACACTCCCGACGTGGTTGGAGTCCGGGTTCGGCCCCCGTCGGCGTGGGGGGCGAGAAGGGGTGCAAAACTAATAAACTCTGGAAGATCATTTTGTTACCCGGGCAACGCCAGGTAGCAAAAAGCTAGTACTCCATAAAATACAGCAAGAGTACCGCAATATATCCTACTTACATTTACTACTTACATTTGAGAAATGGAACAACGAGATTTCATGGCCCACAATTTTAGCCCATTGGATCATCAAGAAGCATTCTGTAACAGAATTCTGAGAACTGCTCCCTCTTTGTTTACATTTCGGCGGGGGCTGAAGACCTTTTTATTCCAAAAAGCTTTTAACTGTTGACAGGCTGGCTGGTTATTATAACCCATGGGGCTTGTTGTTTTTATATTGTTTTTAAATTTGTTTTTAATTGTGTTCTTAATTTTTGATTGTATTGTTTAATTCTGTTTTAATTGTTTTTAATTGTGAATTGTTATATTGTTTTTATATATATATTGTAATGCCGCCTTGGGTGCCTTCGGGCACAATAAGGCGGGGTACAAATCTAATAATAAATAAATAAATAAATAAATAAAAACAGGAAGGGCTATTAAGAGCAGCACTACGCAAGCCCTTCTTGTTAGCTTTGTTTCTCCTCTGTCTTTCTTTGCAGCCCTTCCTGTTACAGAACACTGGCGGAGGAATGCAAGGAGCAATCAGCCAGAACACTAAGGAAGTTTCCTGCTTCCTCTTAACATTCTCTCAATCTCCCTCCTCTAGCGTTCTGGCTGACCGCTTCTTGCGTTCTTCTCACGTTCTGCTTCTCTAGTTTTCAGACTTCTCTGGTGAGAAGCAGGGTACAAATTGAATGAATGAATGAATGAATGAATGAATGAATGAATGAATGAATGAAAACATCCATGGTTTCCCCTGAGTTTCCCTGCCCTCATCTAGGGGCCTACAAGGGAATCAGGGATGGATGTTGGAATGATAACAGCTGTAGATTCAGGTTTCCAGCTTATGGAATCTGAAACCGCAACCTTGGGCATCTTCCCTCATGGTGGTTCTTAGACAGCAGAGCGAGGTACCAACTTCATGAGGGGCCTTTCGTTAAATGCCTTTTTTCTCTATCATACAAGGCTGCAATTGCCATTATTATATGTTCAGCAATGCAATGGCAGGGGTGAGGCACTGCATTATAGATTTTAAAAGAGAGTGACTAAGGGCACTACTTTGGCCCATTGCCAATGCTAAGCCCCCCACACACACACCAATTTGGGGGAGGCTTTTATGGGCAATAGCAGGGACAAAGAGCATTCTACAACAGCTCTGCTGACCAAGGCCATCTTCTTCTATGAGGACATATGAGGAGGCTGCCATGATGGGCCCATCAATGGCCTTGTTGTGTCCTTGGGTCTGTGCCTGAGCTGGCAGATCCTCAACCCTAACCACCCTCAGGGCGCAATCCTAACCTGGAGTTAGGCCAGCAGAGCTTGGCTGGCATAAGGACCACCGTAAAGGATGTTTGGATCACTCTCAGAGTCAGGAATGATGGCGCACGTCTGCATGCTGGCCTCTCTGACTCCGAGAATGGTCCAAACTAGTAGTGTTATGCTGCCGGAACGCTGGACGGGACATCCGGGTGATCGACAGCCCGCCCGTCGTGTTACGCAGCGTTACGCCGTTTGCGTAACGTATGCAAGCGGCGTAATTGGTTACGCAAACGGCGTAATTGGTTACGCAAACGGCGGAATGCTGCGGAATGCGACGGGCGGGCTGTCGATCACCCGGATGTCCCGCCCAGCGTTCTGGCAGCATAACACCACTGGTCCAAACACACTTTACGGTGTCCCTGGTGCCGGCCAAGCTTTGCTGGTCTAACTGTGCCGGCCTAACTCCAGGTTAGAATTGCACTCTCAATCTGCTTCAGATTGAATTGGCTTCAGAAATGTGAATCAGAACTGGCTAGTCATCTGTGTCAGTTCTCTTGGTGTCAGAGTTTACTATCGGAGGAGTCGGGAGACCAGGGCACAAAACCGTCTGCCTGAACCGTGGGCCCAGAAAACGGCCTGGAGCTCTGTCTCCAAGACAGCAGCATTTAATCCAGCCCTCCCCAAAGTCGCTCATGGTGAATAGTGCCTAGATTTGGTCTACTGTTTATTGAACTGACAGCCTAAGACATCTTCTTCAGTGAACAGCTATGGTCGGGGATGTAGAGAAACCTTTTCATCAAGCCCAGATGGCGGCCAGGGTTTGTCAGCCTTGAGAGACAGAAAGGGAGAAAGATAGCCTGAAGTGGACTCTTTTATCCTTACAGCTCACAATAAAACTCTTTGGGAGATAATCTAGAGAGCTTCAGCTTGTAAGCATGTCCAGTCAAGTCTGTTGCGGCAGCTGTCAGGCAATTAGCCGAGCATTTGAGAGACATTAAGCCTCCTTCAAGCCAACGGAGCTCGTCCAACTCTGTCCACGTTAAAGGAGAATACATTGAACCTGACATGGGTTCATTCCGTGTTTAGTCTGGACATCCCTTGCTCAAGCAGTTTTCCTTGGGGAATCCAGGTGGTGTCATTGGCCAGCGGTTGGATTAAAGTGTTCTTCCATGTTTTCCTCCAGTCATTTTGTCGGACCTGATTTGGGACTATTTTCACCAAAAAAACAAACATGCAATTGCTACCCACATTGCATATGCATGCATGCAACTGCACACTATTCAGTGCAGAAGGCCTTTTGATCAGGGACTAGTCTAAGCTTTCTCGACACTAAATGCTGCCTTCCTTATTAAGAAGGAAATAATTCTCCGCCTCCATGGATACAAACATGCCCAGGGGGATGGAGCAAAAGAGGAAGTGTGGAAAGGAGGAGAGTGGTGCACTAAAGCACAGGATTTTTTTTTTTCAGAAAATAGGAGAGATCTGCAGAAGGAGGCCCCTTCCCCGTCAACCTGCTGCCTGGAGCGACTGTCTCAGTTAGCCTCATGGATGGGCCAGCTCAACAATTGAAGCTTTGAAGAGCTACTGTCACTTGTCTTTATAGCTTCCTGTTCACGCATTCATGAATTGCTCTTAATCAATTCCTATTCCTGTTTGCAGTAGAAGCAACTTCTCATCAGTCTATTTTATTTCACAGGTGCAGTTTCACAACTTGTGGTTACTGGGGGAGCTGTGCTAAACAGAAATAACTTCTGGGCAAATATATAGCAGGCTCTTGTCAAATCTGATGAATTTTTATGAAGAAAATAGTTTAGTATTAAGTGCCACGCAGAACCACTTTTTAAATTCCACTTCTAGCTGATGATGGAAAAACTGCATTCGCACACATACATACTGCCAACGTATTGACAGACATTTCAGGAGGGAATGAGAATTGGGATTTCTGGTTACAGACCGCTCCTGACCAATGCCAGGGGGGCCTAGAACCATCACTGCTGCCCACAAAGCATGATCTCAGCCCTGAGCTCTGATTATGCAGAGGGCAGGAAGCCAGGAGACAATATTACCTGAACTGATGCACCAATTGCAAGGAAGATGCTTACCCTGAGGCAGGGATCACAGGTTGTGAAGTGTTGGTGCTCCACTTACTACCTGTCTCTGCCTACCTGCCTTCTCCCACTCCCTGGACTTGAAAATAGGGGAACAGAATGGGGAAAAATGGTATGGAGGAACAGTGGTGAGTTAGTCTCTGACATTATAGTCTACAGTTCTCTTTTCTCCATTCTTCATCTTCAACTCCAGTGTCCTCTTCAGATCCAGCGAGTGAGAGAGTAAGGGGTGGCATTTGGCACACTATCTCTTGGGTCAACCCTGATTGTAGCAATATACCTCTTGAGTATATAAAGTGAAGTGGTCTTTCAGTTTTAAGCGGGGGGGTAGTAGTGGGAAATAAAAGAGCAGCGCCTTGGTATAAAAGATTTGAGGGGTCCCTGGAATAGAGGCTTTGGTTCAGGGCTAGCCCCCCCCCCCGATATCTGAAGCAGTTTGCAAATGCTGCTTCCCTTTCACAATAATGCGCCAGCCTTGGCTCCTCCCACTCCCGAATGTGCTAGCACAGCACTCTCCCACCCCTCCATATTTCCTCTTCCTCCCTGTCCCCTTCTTCCTTTGCCAATCCAGTGGAAGGAAGGGCAGGGGAGGCAAGTACTCCCCACCTAAAGCTGCTGCCTAAGGCGATTGCTCCAGCTGGTCTCATGGATGGGTTAGCCCTGCAATACTGGGCTAGATGGAACACAATAGCCAGCTTTGTGTATGAAATTTGAAACAAATGTGAAGGTGATGAAGTTCAAGGAAAGCCAAAAGAATGTTCCTACACCTACTGAAATTTCTTAGATGTGTTCAGGGCCAGGCCAAGTGAAGCAGTCGACAGGAGGTACAAACCAGTTCTTTCTCCCGTTCCGTTCCCTGGGTTTGAAAACTCTTCCCCAATAACCTTCTGCCTGAGGCGACCACTTCAGCTGACCTCCTGAATGGGCCGGCCCTACTCCAGTGAGTTATCATTCCGACATGCCTAAATTAAACAGGGGAAAATGTCACAACCCAAACAAGAGCGGAGAATTTGTTTAGGCTAATGTGGTGGGCCAGAGATACATAAGCCCAGATACCACATGAATTGTTTTTAAAAAGCCTCACGGTTTCCAATAAAACATGGTCTTTGGCTTTATTAGGTGTAAATCTTAATTCTCCCAAAATTACATTGAGAGTGTGGATAGACATGGTGACGTATGCGAGGAACTTGGCTTTGCAATGTGAAAAAAATGCGCCAAGTATATTGGGTTCTTACTATTGGTCTCCAAGACGTCTTTAGAGTTGTTTTCACAAGTGACGCTTCGAAGACCCTTGTGTCTCTAATGCCGCTTAAAAAAAAAAACTTGTTAATATAGTTTAATGAGCCGTGTAATGTAGAAAACATCCCCTGTTGTTTTTGTTTGAATGATCACCCTAAAGAGGCTGTCTTTAAATCGGAATCTACATTGTCTTGATCATGTAGCAGGAAAGAATTTGCAAAGGCCTCTGGGCAGAGGCAGCACTCGAGTCGAGCAGTTGGGGGTCGTCCCACCCCCCATTTCATAATATTTAGACCAATGGAGTGAATAGTAGAAACAGGAGCCTTTCTGACTGTCAGGGAAGGATACAGCATCTCTCTCCAACTGCTGTTCGAGAGCCCCTAATAGTGAATGAGGTGGGAGAAGGTATAGGAGAGTTGGGTGGCACCGGCTATAGGGCAGGGGTGGCAAAACTTGCTTAGAGCACAATCCCAACCTGGAGTTAGGATTGTGCTCTTAATTTCTGGAAAATATCTTTAAACACTAAACTGCGGTGTTTTGTGTTTTTATCTGGATATGTTAACACCAAAAAGGCAGCGCTCTGAGTTTTTATACTTAAAAAACAAAACAAAACCCTAGAGAAAAGAGTTTGACCCTTACAACACAGAGCATCTATCAGGGAAAACTCAAAACTTGTACTTGTATAGGAACATGAATGATGCCTTATACCAAGTCAGACCATTGGTTCATCTTGCTGGTTGCACTGGCAGGCAATGGTTCTCTGAGGTTCGGGCACGGAATTTTACCTGCCCTACCTAAGAATTCCAGGATTGAATTGAGGGCTTTCTGCAGCCGAAGCGTTTGCTCAAACACTGTCCAGTCATCAGAAAATCAGCCAGTACAGAGGACATGGTTCTTGTTAACAACAGATGTACTGTAGCCCTTCTAGACCCTAATTAACCAATATTCAGCATAACTGGAGTCTATGAAGCATTATTAAATAAGGCTGAAGTTCAGAAGTCTAAACTTCCTCTCTAAAACTTGCAGTGGTGAAAAGGAGTTGTAAAGGAAGCCTGTAATGTTTTCTGTCCCTTTACTTAGATTATCCCCCCCTGCACCCCCAGGGCCAAATCTGGCACTCAGACTGCAATCCTAACCTGGCATTAGGCTGGCAGAGTTTGGCCAGTACAAGGGCCACTGTGAAGAATGTTTGGACCACTCTCAGAGTCAGGGAGGATGGACCGTGTCTGTGTGCTGGCCTCTCTGACTCCAAGAGTGGTCCACACATATTATATGTTACAGTGCCCCTTGAGCCGGCCAAACGTTGCCGGCCTAACTATGCCGTCCTAACTCCAGGTTAGGATTGCATTCTCAGTCTCCAATCATTGTGGTCGCTCTTTTCCTTCATCTCAGATAGTTTTCCAGCACCCATCAATGGAGGTTGTACGTTCCAGCTCGAACAACCGTTAAATATTGTCTCCCATCAAAAACAAATGAGACATCCCGATTTCTCACCCGCCAAAACAGGAAATCTGGTATCAGTGAGCCCGACAAATGTGAGTGTGTGTGCCACAAAGCGAACATATTTGTTGAAAGAGTAATCATTTAGGGGAAATAAATGTAACGGGCTGTTTGGTTTTAATTACTCCTCAATGATGCTACTCAGGATTTTATAGCAACACACATCACTCTCAAGTGTTGGTGATAGCAGAATGTGAATCAAGGCCAAATTTTGCTTGTGTGAAGCCATAAGATCATATATAACACACTGATGGTGGGGGCAGGAGGAGGAAGCCATATAGGAAGATGTCAACTTGGGGAAAAAAAGACTCCAACTTCTTTTTTTTAATACCATGGCTTATTAGTGGTGAGAAAAGGTTTTAAGAAAAGAAAGCTATATGGGGTGAGATTAAAACAATGTTTAATTTCCAAATTAGATGTGGCAGTAATACCTTTCCCAAATCCCTAATCTCATTTTTGAGGTTTTACTCTTGGCTCTGCCTAATTAATGCACCAACACACAGGAACTTCCTTCCTTTTTGGAGTAGGTTGAAGAATAGTGCCCAGGGAACAGGGGCCAGCCCACCCCTGAATACCCCATGAGGCCAACTCAAGGTGCAATCCTAAACTGGAGTTAGGCCGGCACCGTTAAGCCAGCAAAGTTTGGCCAGCACAAGGGACACTGTAAAGTATGTTTGGACCACTCTCAGAGTCAGGGAGGCCAGCACATAGACATGCGCCATCCCACAGACTCTGAGAGTGATCCAAATGCTCTTTATGGTGGTCCTTGTCCTGGCCAAACTTTGCTGGCCTAACTCCAGGTTAGGATTGCGCCCTGAGACTGGTTCACATATAGCCACATGCTCAGCGGTGTCATGCAGCCGGAACGCTGGGCGGGAGGAACGGGTGAGCAGCAGCCTGCCTGTTACGTTCTGGTCTGTTTTGCCGTCTTCCCCGCCCCCGGGCGGGGAAGATGGCAAAAC
>JAJKFI010038878.1:0-17728 GCA_029204185.1 Lerista edwardsae | reverse complement strand
GCTCACCCGTTCCTCCCGCCCAGCGTTCCGGCTGCATGACGCCGCTGCACATGCTCCAGTTACACCATCTAGCTCAAAATGGTGTGTAGGCAGCCTTAGGGCAACCTGACCAATTTGGCAATCTGACCAGGAGGGACCCCACCCCTTGCTCCGTAGCCAATGCTCCGTCATGGAGTCTTCCGTTCCGAGGCCTCGCAAGGAAAGCACGGTGAGCAGAGCATTGCTGCTGGACAGTCCTCCTGCCCCTGGGTCTGCTTGGCTTGAAATCACTCCTCCCCAGAAGCAGTTGGTGGTGATGCTGCTGAGGGTGTGTCACTGCTGATGCTTATCCTGGCGAGCTTGGGGCCAAGGGGAAGCCCGCAAAATTGTTCTGCATTGGGTCCCCCAGCTTCTAAGGCTGGCCCTGTGTGTAGAGCCTATGACTTCCTTCTCAAGTTAGAACTCTACCCTTGACAGTGGCCAAGAAATAATTCTTCTGGGAGGCCCACAAGCAGGACATGAAGGCCAGAGCCCTCACCCACCGCAGCTTCCCTGAAGTTGGTATATTAAAATCTTCAATGACTACAAGTCATCTTTTCGAATTATGGTGCTGGAGAAGACTCTTGAGAGTCCCCTGGACTGCAAGGAGGTCCAATTGGTCCATCCTCCAGGAAGTCAAGCCTGATTGCTCCCAGGAAGGACAAATCCTGAAGCTGAAGCTCCAATACTTTGGCCACCTCATGAGAAGAGAGGACTCTTTAGAAAAGACCCTCATGCTGGGAAAGATTGAAGGCAAAAGGAGAAAGGGGTGGCAGAGGATGAGATGGTTAGAGAGTGTCACCGAAGCGATGAACATGAAATTGGGCGAATTCCGAAAGCTAGTGGAGGACAGGGAGGCCTGGCGTGCTGTGGTCCATGGGGTCACGAAGAGTCGGACACGACTTAGCGACTGAACAACAACAACAACAAGTCATCTTGGGGCTCAATCCTAACTGGGAGTTAGGCAGGCACAGTTAGGCCAGCAAAGTTTGGCCGGCACCAGGACCACCGTAAAGCACGTTTGGCCCACTCTCAGAGTCATGGAGGATGACGGATGTCTGTGTGCCGGCCTCTTTGAGAGGGGTCCAAACATGCTTTACGGTGTCCCTTGTGCCGGCCAAACTTTACTGGCCTAACTGTGCCAGCCTAACTGCAGGTTAGGATTGCGTTCTTGAGGCAGTGCTCTGATGCCTCTGAATAGCAGTTGCAAGGAGCATGGGTGGGAGGGGTGTGTGTGCCTCCCTCTCCTGCCTGTGGTCTTCCCAGAGGTATCCAGTTCACCGCTGTGGGAAACTGGGTGGTGGACTAAGTAGACCTTTCGCCAAATCCAATAAAGGTTCCTCTTATGTCCTTCTATATGTGTTATTGGCAGGATCCACTGACATTTAAATGGTTTTCTGCTTTCAAAGAATCTCATCTTTTCTCCTTCATGAAAGCCGAACACACAATTTACCTTCTCTTTCCCTACCCAGACCCCCATCTCAAGAGCCTGTGCCAAGACCTTGTTTGTCTAGACTCTGCGATGTATAAACTGTACATGATTTACATACATGCTGTGAATGGAACGGAGGGATTTTTTTTTTTTAACACGGCACATGGTCTCCATTTCTCATTTGGCACCAGAACCAAAATACTGTATGCGTTGCCTATACGCCAAACTTCACATAAGGTATCCATTCTCCAAATGGACTCGCTGAGGAAATGGGTCTCAAAGCAACATGACATTAAAATTAAATGTTCCACAAGCTCTTTTCCCACCCTCCAACCCAGTATGGTTTTGGTTTCCACGCGTCTGTGCAGAAGATGATCATGATTGGAATTCATCTGCCCCCCCAAACCCAGCCCAAATCCTCTTAAGGATGCAACCGGCACCTCCACTGGACTCAGATCCGCTCCCTGCAGTCAGGTTGGAGTGAAGAAGCCGTGTTAATACTTAGGAAACGTTGTTGGTTCCAACTTGGCTACCTTCACCATGAAGAGATTTACTGCGAGTCTCACACAGATGCTGCAGAAACCTGTGATCATACAAAGAGGACATCTGGTGGAGGATAGGGCCTGACTTTCTTTCTTTCTTTTTTCCTTTCTGGGACTGTTTAGATTGCAAATGATCAAGCGGCATTGCAGAGGAAACGTTAACTAAAACAATGGCACTACATGCAAAGAGCAGGTAATGGTTTAACAGCTCGAAGCGTTCAGAGTCGGCCAGTGTTTTTCAACCAGTGTTATGGGTTCCATTAGTGGTGCATGAGGTGGTGGCTGGTGGTACACATGGGACCCCTACTGCCAGGCAGCAAGACCAGCAATGCAGCATGACAAACAGCAGTTAGATGCTTGGCACCGTGAGCAGAGCTCCAAAGCGTGCTTTTCCACACTCAGAAAAGCCCTCCCATCCACCCTGTGTTTCTTATTGCTGTGCGCATGGTCTCCCAACCTGGAAGTAACTGGCAATGGTGTCAGTTACCTATTGGTACTTCCAACAGGTGAATCATATGAAGTGGTAGAGTGAGGACAAATGTTGATTAACACTGGAGTAGGCAACAGAATGCTTCTGAATTCCAACTGCAAGGAGAGATGGGTATGCCTGCTTGTGGGCTTCCCAGAGGCAGCTTAGTTGGGAGATGGGAGGCTTTGGACTAGATAGGACTAGATAGACCTTGGGCCTGATCCATAGCTAGGCAATTCTTATTCTCTCTAATTTTCAGATAATGTGGAAGGAAGCTCAGAGCCAGTGGTGTTCCTAACAGGGAGGGCAAAATACTATGTTTTGCAGGACCTGGAGCTCCTATGTAACACGATCCCTCCCCCTCACCTCCAGAGCCATTCACGGCTTGGACGGCAGGCTCACCGTGGACGGCTTTGCAAACCGTGAATGGCTCTGAAGGTGAGGGGGAGGGACCATGTTACACAGAAGCTCAGGCTCCTGCAAAACAGCACTCCCCCCCCATAGGAATGCTACTGCTTGGAGCAAGGATCTGGTTGTTACAGGGCAAAGTCTTGGCAGAATCTTTTTATTTGCTGCGCCTGTATACTGTCTTTCTGCCCTTGGACTCTGGAGGTTCCCCATTTATTAAAATAATGGCTCGCAATTTCACAGGCATGGTTCAAACGGAGGAAAACAACCGCGGTAGGATAGAAGTTAAGAACAATAGAAGTCCTGTCCCCTGGGTGCTGCAGGACATGGTTTTAGATGGAGATGTGTCAAATGGAACTTGGTCCCAGCAGAGAGGATGAAGAGAGCCCTGCTGCCTTACCTCCTTCTCCTCTTCAACCCAAAGCGGTGGGTCTCTATTCAGGACCATCCCAAGACCTCCTGGTGCCTGAGGTGGACATGCCCTGGATTCAAAGAAAATTACACTAGCCCAGGAATTTTCAGCCTTTGTTATCTCACGGCACATTGACAAGGCGCTAAAGTTGTCAAAGCACACCGACTTTGGACAATTGACAAGGCACACTGTGCTGCTGGTTGAGGGCTCACATCTTCCAGTGGACTTACTAATAAATGACCCACCCCCAAATTCCTGCAGCACACATGTGGACCATTTGCGGCAAACCAATGTGCTGTGGCAGAGTGGTTGAAAATGGCTGCTCTAGCCCAACACTCTCCTCTCCGCACTTCCTCTTCTGCTTCATCCCCCTCCTTCTTCTCAAATCTAGGAAGCAGGAGGAGGCACAATGGAAGCAGAGGCCCCTCACCAATCTGCTATCCAAAGCAACTACTTCACAGACCAGACAGATCAGCCTTATGGTGATGAAGGAGGGTCAAACCAAGGGAAAGCACCTCAGATCTCTTTATGTGATGCTCTAGAGCAAGATCTGGAGCCAGACCCCATGACAATGATAAAGCATGGAACATGCCAAAGCTTGTCTCTTATAGCATTTGCATGCTGATGTCCTTTAGATAACTCTAGTGGCATCTCTACAGGGAGGGCAGAGCTCTAAGTTTTGCAAGAAGCCTTACCCTGTCATGTAAATCCCTCCTCTTACTGTAGCCAGTAAGCAATGCCAAGATGTTGCTTTTCCCTGTGAGGATTGGCTAAAATGGTGCAGGAAAGGAGTGATTTCCACTGCAAGGTAAAGCTTCTTGCAAAACGTAGAGCTCTGCCCTCCCTGTAGCGACACCACTGGATAACTCATTCCCAATTCTCTCTTGCACACACATAAGTGGGAATGCCTCTTCTCAAAAGGTGACTGCCACCTGCTGGTACTGTATGACAATGCACACATGTTGCAGCCTTTTGGAAGAGATGTTTGCTCTGGTGTGAGATGCCGTTCCAAGTTCTGTGTCCCATGCCCATGGTTTTTGTGAGATCAGGCATTTCTTACATGCAGCAGAGTCCTGTTAATTGATGAAAATATTGTTAATTACTCTCACTTATCAATAATCCAAACCAGTGGTTCTTCAACTTTGAACTGCAGCAACCTACCACAGCCCCTGATCTGAGTCATAATCCGATACAACACTGTCACGTCTAGCGTCAGACCAACAGTCACCCTTGGATTGTGCCCTTCATGTTCCCCCCCCTTGTAGGAACTCCACTGGTTCTAAGTGCCTGCTTTGAAATCATGTGCGCCAAATTGTACAGCTCTGCCAATGACATCACGCATCCATCCCAACCACTGTAAACTCTGTATGCTCTTGCCCAGTGAACCCTGGTTTGTGAATTCTTGGCAGGACACCAAAGCCAGCTTTTGGAGAATTCTGGCTCCCTTAACCACCTAATATCCGACGGAAAGGTTCATCCTCCAAATTTACAGCACTACTGCTCAGCTTGCCTCTGGCCTTCTAACAGTAAAAACTCAAAGGAGAAAAAAATGAGTCTCTGGCAAGAGATTTCTCCAACAGAAACCCAGAACAATAGGATGTATCTGTTACACTGCACACATGCCTTGTGCTGCTGCTCTTTGACTCCAGCATAGTTTTGGTTTAGAGAAGAATGGTGTGCATTCCTTTGAACTGTGGTTAGCCAAACAATATCTGATCAGGGAACTATTAACCGTGTCATCACCGTCTTGTAGAAATAATGTTCAATAAGGCAGTACAAAGCAACTGGTCAATCAGTTGCTTTTTGTCCGTTTTTGTTTCGTTTTGTAAACAACTCACCACTAAACCAGGAACACCAGGAAATGACAACATCATAATGGCCACAAGAAACATTGACTATCAGTTTTTAAAACTGATTGTGTGCGTCTTGAGGTGCTTCTGCAGCTGCCAAGTTGAAAAATTAAAAGGAGCTGCTTGTTCCCCGGGGATATACGAACATAGGAAGCAGTTTAATATGGAATCAAATCACTGGTCCAACTAGTTTGGTATGACCTATACTGACAGGTAGTAGCTTTCCAGGGTTAGGTAGAAGTCTTTCCCAGCCTGACATGCAGATGCTGGCAGGAACCTTGGATGCCATACAAAACAGATGTTCCACTACTGAGTTTTAGGGCACAATCCTAACCTGGAGTTAGGCTGGCACAGTTAGGCCGGCAAAGTTTGGCTGGCCAAAGGGCCACTGTAAAGCACATTTGGATCACTCTCTGAGTCAGGGAGGATGGCGCACATCTGTGTGTCAGCCTCGCTAACTCCGAGAGTGGTCCAAACATACTTTACGGTGTCCCTTGTGCTGGCCAAATGTTGCTGGCCTAACTGTGTTGACCTAACTCCAGGTTAGGATTTCGCCCTTAGTCCCTCTCCTAACAGAGTACCAGAAAATGGATTGATATTCCTGAGTGCCATTTCACACCTATCACAACTTGGATCACAACCCACTGATAGTTCCTGAGCCCACAGTTTACGATCTTTTGGTCTACACCAACTGCAGCAGCACTGCCCACAGGTTTCAGCCTGAAATTGCTTTTCCTGTTACATGGACATTGACATTAATCTATGGCTGCTCCGATTCGTATGTGCACCCCACTTGTCCCTTGTGGTGAGGCATTCCAAGTGCAGCACTATGGGTTTGGCTTCTGCTGGGGATGAGAGCACTCTAGAAAACGATGGCATTTTTACAGCTGCTTTGCACAAATGCACACATTGAGCATGGGTATGTTTGACAAAACACAACTTGGCCATTTGGACCTGGGAAAATCCAAGGCCCGGTTTTCTCTCCCAGCTCCCAGGAATACCCTCTGATGCTTGCCGCTTGATACACAAAACATGTAGCATGTAAAATACCACCCAATACTGGTATACAGGTTAGCCTGGGCTGAACTTTAATCTACCTATCCTGCTGAACAGCTGGAGAATCAGAAACCCTCAAGGCATGACAGAAATATTAGGCTTCATTTACAAATTTTACATTAGGACAGGGAGATAAATTGGCTAACTCCAGACATCGCTTCCTTTAGGCCAAACTGCAATGATATTGGAGGTTTTGAGTTTATGGGTTTAAGTGGCTGCCTTTTATAGGAGCAGTGACCTAATCCTGAATGCCTAGGGGACATGGAGGGTGAAGACAGATATCACAACAGCCAAGGAACAAGACCAGTTCAGAAACACTCTCATTGCATCCATCAAAATATACCTTTTCCTCTTGAGCAGAGGCAGAACGTCTGTAGGGCAGCACATGGTGCTTGCCCTGGGTGCTGTTGGCTGATGAGTGCCTGGGCTGCTGCCTGTGGTTGACTTCCCGTCCTTCCCTGCATTTGTTATGCTCCGAAATGGAATGATTACTGCTGCTGGGGGTGTGGCCTGACGGGGCAGCACACGGGGCACAGTGACGCAGGGGGCAACAACACCCCACCCCAGGCGCTGTCAGAGCCTGTTCCAGCTCTGTTCTCCAGGGCCAAGCTCTGAAAAAATACAGTTCTGCAAGCAGACAGCAAAATCCAGAAGTGGAAGTTGCCAATTGGCTAGTGCCTGGGACGTCACCAAGAAAACTCCCTGCCACCCCTCAGGAAAACATATAAGTAATATTCAAAAAAAATTTTTTTTTTCCAAAACCAGGTACTTTGTCTCTTTATAAAGAACAGTGGGAGGGCCAAGAATGATGACTGTTCAACAGAATACTTGTCTGTCATGCATGTTACAAAGTCAGGAGGGGGGGAAAAAACCCTAGATCAGACAGTACTTTGCCTGACTTTTTCTATGTACTCGGAGAGGAGAAAAACAGCCTTATCTTTCCATATACCCAGCATGCCTGCCTCATCTCCAATGCCAACAGCCATATCCACAGGGTCATTGGGTTCCTAACAAGGCCAACAATCCAATTAAATGTGTACAGGGTCAGAACACTGGGCTGCAATCCTAACCTGGAGTTAGGCTGGCACAGTAAGGCCAGCAGAGTTTGGCTGGCACAAGGGACACCGTAAAACATGTTTGGATCACTCTCTGAGTCAGGGGGATGGCGCACGTCTCTGTGTTGACTCTGTGTTGACCCTCTCCGACTCTGGACCATTCTTGGAGTGGACCAAACACACTTTTCTTGGACCAAACATACTTTTGAGGCAGATGAGGCCATCGGGCAGCAGATTGGCAGAGACACCTACCATCTGCCTCCATCCACCCGTTCCCCTCTGTTGCTGCTTCTCCTCCCGTTAATTTGAAGAATGGAGCAGAAGAGAAAGTGTTGTGGAGAGGCACATTTCTCTGACTCTCTAGCATGACTCTCCTCTCCACTTCCTCTTTCATTTTTCTCCTTTTCAAATTCAGAGGACAGGAGGAGGCACAAGAATGAAGGTGGCTGGTGCTTAGCTGGACATTTGATGCCCTGCCTCGGGCATCAGGAAGTCTTGGGCCATCCCTGCCTGCGAAGAGCCAAGGGAAGTGTTACTAATCATGAGCCAAACTGCAGTGATTTCCCTCATTGGCCCATTAGAGCACCAAGCTGCAGCCATTCTAAAAAAAATGCACATCTGACCCATTCAAAATGAGTCAGAATGGGCCCCTGCTTCCCAGTGATGAAAAACAGCATGACCTGGCTGAAAAGCGGAATTATGAAAGCTGCAGCCAACCAAAGTCCAGGAAAACCTCAGGCAACTTTCCTATTAAACGCCTTTCTCCATCGCGAATGAGCTGTTGCCAATTAGGTAGGTCTATCGGCGGAGCTCGGATTGCAGGCGCTCGGGATCGAAACTTGGCAAGCCTCCCTCGAATGGAACGTTCTGGAACAATCAGGTGAGAAAGCCTCAAACAGTGCCTAATAAAGGAGAACGTTTCATAAGGTTGTCAGCCAACAAGCCCTGTCCTTTGTCAGTTGTCTAGAGCCTGGATGCTACAAAAACAAGTCTTTGGAGGACATTACCCTTCCAAAGGTTGACAGGGAGAAAAAGAAATTTTCAACCAACCACCAGGTAACGCTACCAGGCTGGCATCTATTGACTTTCGACCAGCATTGTCATGCAGCCGGAGCGCTGGGCGGGTGGAACAGGTGAGCGGCAGCCCGCCCGTTGCGTTCCGGTCCGTTTCGCTGTCTTCCCCGCCCCCGCGGGGACGGGGAAGACGGCAAAACGGACCAGAACGCAATGGGCAGGCTGCCGCTCACCCGTTCCTCCCGCCCAGCATTCCGGCCGCATGACAACGCTGCTTTCGACCCAGTGTTTTACCATAAACTGATCTCCAGCTTTGTTAATACCAAGGCTAGCATGTTTCTCTTTTACGTCTGTTCTCTGTCTGACAAGGGTCCTGTGCGTTTCAGGTAGCAGTCAGTTAGTCACAGTTAGGACGCAATCCTAACCTGCATTGAAACAGGCAGGCGGGCTGGCCTCCACGGGGCAAGGGCATGCTTGTCCCCTTACCCCAGAGTAGGCACCAGCCGCCCTCATGGACCTGCTCAGATCTGTGCCTGCTGTTTAGCAGGAGCAAGTCCTAGCACGCCGTGGCGGCCCAAATCGGGGCTGCACGGCCTGGGGATGGGCGTTCGGATGTGGCCTAATGGCCACATCTGGGCTCCTCCCCCCTCCCTGGGCTGCCCCGCCCACCAGAACACCCCCCCCCCCACCTATTCCATCCCCCTCCTGTCTTCCCCCTGCCCTGAAAAGCCTCTGTGTTGGCTGAACTCAGCCAGCACAGGGGCAGCTTATCGGCCATTGTCTACAGAGCTGCTGTGTCGACACAGCTGCCTGCATCAGCACAGCATGCCTTGTGGTGATGCGGATGTGCTTTACGGCATGTTTACGACAGTGCTCAGCCCATATGAGTGGCTTGCATTGGCCGAAAAGGGGGGGGGTTAGGATTGCACTGCCCGTTAGTGGGGGATTGGGCAAGAATAACTGCTTTCTGAGCATGGGAAATGACCATTATTGTCTCTCCACTGCCTGGATCCAAAAAGGAAGAGGGGAATGGCTCAAAAGAGGAAGTTGGGAGGGGAGGGGAGTAGTGGCCGAGAGCATCTCCCACCAAAGGCACAAGGAAATAGCCTGATGGTTTACTGCAGTGGTGTGCAGGGCCAGTCCAAGACCTCCTGGTGTCCGAGGCAGCATGTCAAAGGTTGACCCCACCCTACCTTGTGATGCACAAGCCTCTGCTCTTCCCACTCCCTTGACTGGAAAAGGAAGAGAGGGACAATGCTGAAGAGTAAGTGGAGAAGAGAAAAGTAGTGGGCTAGAATGACCCCAGACCACCACTATCTCTACTCCATAGTTCCGTTCCATCCCCATCTTCCTTTTCCAATCCAGGGAATGAGAGGAGAAGAAACAGTAGAGGTGAGTGGGCACCTCCCATCAACCTGCTGCTGGAGGCAAATATCTCAACCAGCCTCATGGATGGCCGGACCTGACAATGTGTCCCCCAAAGTGAATATCAGGCGGTGTGATAGGATTGGCTGTCTGAAGTCACTTGACTCTCGGGTCTAGGAAAACCATATTCTGCATTCGTGATTGATCCCATGTACCAGCAGCCCTGTTAGTAGGAAATATATGCCTGACTCAAGCTATTCTGCCCCTTGCAGCATCTAAGCAATTCAACGACACGGCGTGCATGGCAGAATATTCTTCCAGAAGTCTCCAATGGGCAGGCAAGGTGTATTCTTCCAGGAATCATCATTTCTAAAAGATGCATTACACATCAACTGCTAAGGATATTTCTAGGTCACAGTTGAAAACAACCAATGTATCTCTACCAGATGTTCTCGTGCTCTTTCCGTCACTGTTGTTTATGTGGATGAGATGCTGCTGTTTTTCTATCTGCCTCTGGGAATTTTACGTTGGTCATCTTGACAGCATCCACCACATTTGCTACACTGGGAAATCTTGTAAATAGCCACTATAAAACTGACTGAACCCAGTCCCCCCCCCCCAAAGGGCAAAATAGAAACCTGTTTTGCACATTGCAGCAGCTCTGTAAACAGAGGGACTCAAATTACGATGGAGAGTGAAATGCTCCGGGCTGCAGGTGAAACATCTGTTGAGTGTAACCCCAGGCCAAGTCCACCCTTGGCTCTTGAGACCAAGGTCTGGTGTTGTCCCTCTATGGCTGACCCTGGAGCACTCTTGACCCCAGACAAGCCCACGAAATTGTCCCGCTTCTTCCTCTGCCATCACCACTACTGCCCTTCCTCTTCTTTGCCATTTGAAAAACCAAATGGTTGCATCGAACTCAGCTGGTGCAAGAGCAGTTCTGTGGGGGGTGGGTGGGCGGGGGGGGGCAAAAGGAACTGGGTGGTGGTGGCCAGCCCCGAACCACCCCCTTCCTGACCTGATCCCACCCCTGCCTGCACCTGCCTCCACTGTCACTTCTCTGGTGGGAGTCCAGGCACGCAGAGCTTCTGGCATTTGCACTGGTGGATCTTTACGCACGCGACAGTGGCACACCTTTTGCACAAGCATACCAGAACTTCTGACAGCAGACTGTGAGACCCACTGCCACAGGCAGTGGACTGCATTGGAGTGGACCACGGGAAGAAAGTATAGAAAAGCAGTAGGAGCATAGGTTTATCAGCACAGGTAATAAAAGCTCATTTTCTTAATATTGTGTTTCAATATCTCCTTAATGATCACCTGATACACTTTCCATGGTACCAGTTGGTCTTCCTATGCTCAACTGAATAACAACTACCTCTGTTTACTATATTTGCCTAAGAAATAAAATATATTGCCCTCTAGGGAAAAAAAAAAGCTCAATGAGTTTCACAGAGGCAAAAAGACAAAGCGACAGGGAAGAGAACTGCAGGACACTGGCTGATGTCAGCAGTAGAGGGACTTGGGGAGCCCGGCAATGAAAATCCAGACTGCTCCGGATTCCTGGCAAGTAGTAGTTTTTTAACCACTTGTACCACTGCCAGCCCGTCTCCCAGCTGCTGCCCTTGATATAGTGTCTACGTGAGGTCTGCTGTATTATATGAAAAAGTTGCACTCTAGGAAAGTGCATTAGCATTCAGGCTAAGTGACCAGAACATAAGTAACATAAGGAGCACTGTCTAGATCAGATATTTGTGAGAGCACAATCCTAACCTGGAGTTAGGCTGGCTCAGTTAGGCCAGCAAAGTTTGGCCGGCACAAGGGACACCGTAAAACATGTTTGGACCACTCTCAGAGTCAGGGAGGATGGCACACGTCTGTGTACTGGCCTCCCTGACTCCAAGAGTGGTCCAAACATACTTTACAGGGTCCCTTGCTCTGGCCAAACTTTGCTGGCCTAACTGTGCCAACCTAACTCCAGCACATTCGTGACAGAACTGGTCCAGCGCAAGAGTACTGCACTCTGGATGTGTTCCACACATTTCCATTCATGAAAAAAAAATGTTCACTGTGACGACAAAATGCATTTTTCCCAAGTAACAAGAAGACTTGGGGGAGGGGGGAGAACCACACCACTTGGAGGACTGAAGAAGGACCAAGTTAAATAAAGCTGGTGCCCGCACATTGCATAGGGGTTTTTTCCCTCCTCTAATGCCACAGTTATTTCTTTCAACTCATGCCTGTTCATGAGTAATCAAGAGAGATCTCTCAAATTTGGGTTTTATTGTCCCAATAACAATTGTCTGAAAAATTATTCGACTGTAACCCTAACCGATACAGAGTTTTTGCTTCCTTCCAATGAACGGTTCAGGCGATTTTGGAATCACTACAGAAGCTTCGTGAAATAGACCCTTTTTTTGTCTTGGTATGCTGAAAGTCCCAAGTTGTAACTGCCTACACATGTTTTGAACTCTGTTGGCCGTTTGATGGATAATAAAGCATGCTAAACAGTGGAAAAAAATTCACATCACTTATTCAGATGCTAGAAGGATTTTTTTTACTCCCCACATTGTGACGTCCAAAGATTCTAAAACTTTGCCAGGAGGTCAAGTCTGGACCTCCTGATGGACCCAACCATATGTTGAGTTGGATGAAAATGTTACATGGAATGTGGCTTGCCTCCACAACGTGCACCAATTTTTAAGTCTTTGTCACCTTTCACTTGAATTTTCACTTGGAAGTTTTCACTTGAATTTTCACTATGTGTACAATGTTGAACATTGAACATGAGTGGGCCGAACTACTACAACGCCGGTGCAAGGGCACCCTCATGTCAGCAGTTTGGCAGAAGCAGCACTGCTGAAAGGGGTGGCACTGCTGAAAGCCCACATGATAATTGGGCTTTACCCAGCGGTGTCATCCTCAAATGAAGTTCCGGTACGCTAGGCGGGACTTACCACTTGATTGACAGGCTGTCCGTGATATGTCGCTGCCTGCCTGCCCGCCGCGCGGGCTCCCTCCGGTTGGTGCGCCCCTCCGCTGCTTGCCCAGGCACCCGGCGCGCCCCCCAGGCAAGCAGGCACCCCCTCCGAAGCCAGGGGTGCTGCAGGCAGCGACACGTCACAGACGAGCAGCCAATCAGGCGGTAAGTCCCGTCTAGCGTTCCGGTATGTGGTTTGAGGATGACACCACTGGCTTTACCATATCCTGAAAATATGGTCAAGATTTGCCTATTTTCAAGTCTATCATTTGTAGCTAATGAGTTCCTATGTGAAAACAAATGCTTATTTCTGGCCATCAACTGCTTAATGATGTCACTTCCATCCCTCAGCAGGTGCCATGAATGCTATTCAGCCCACTGTGTGAAATGAGTTTGACACCTCTGATCTAGGCCAACATTATGGGGTAGTATTAATTCATGTTATTCTGCTATCTGGGATCACACTCTGAGCACAATCCTAACATGGAGTTCGGCCAGCACAGTTAGGCCAGTGAAGTTTGGCCATCACAAGGGACACCGTGAAGCATGTTTGGACCACTCTGAGTCAGGGAGGATGGTGCATGTCCGGTGCATGGCCTCTCTGACTCTGAGAGTGGTCCAAACATACTTTACGGTGTTCTTTGTGCTGGCTAAACGTTGCTGGCCTAACTGTGCCGGCTTAACTCCTGGTTAGGATTGCGCTCTCAGTAACCTAGATGCCTATGAGTACTTTCACAGAAAGTACTGGTGGGAAATGCAGAATTACAAGTTTGAAAAATGAACCAATTCACCATCAGTCATGATGCTAGAAGTCAAAGGAGAAAAACGTGTCTTAAAAAGCAGAGAAGAAAAAGAAACTCTCAGCCGGTACATTAATTCATTCTCTTTTCTCTTACACATCAACCCTGGAGCTCTCCTAATTAACTTTGAAGTATGCAGGTCAAGGGACAAACTGGAGAGGAAATATGGCAGGAAAACAAATTCATAATTCAAAAGAAATGCATCTGTATCCTGTGATGTTGTGGTACCACCACAGCGCAGATATCCCCCCCATACACAAAAAGATTTGTAAGACATGCCTGCTGAATTTGATGTTTGTTCCCTTCTAACTGGGCTAAAGATGCAATCCTATCCACATTTACCTGGAGGTAACCACCACTGCCTATAATGGGAGTTACTTCTGAGTGGACATACATAGGAATGGGCTCCAAGACTGGAATCCTGTGCAGTCTTCCAGGTAAACGTCCCACTGATGTTCATGGGCTTACTTCTGAGTAGACATGTATAGAATTTGTTGTGCAAGGGCCCAACCCTATGGGCTTTATCACCAGTGGCATGGTTGTACCACTGGCTCTGGGTGTTGCAAATGTGCCATAAAGCACATTTATGGCACCCGGAGAGTAAGGACCACCCACAGCCAGTTAGCGCTGTGTCTCAGCGAGGGCGGTATGGCCGGATGGCCGGATGGACAGCCAGTGGTAAGGCCCGTTGGGGGCGAGGTGGGGAGGGGGCAAAACTGGGAGGGCAGGGGAGGAGTGGACCCCACTAGGAGGGGCAGCAGTGCCCTCTACTGTTGATTCCTAACCCCCCGCATTGGACAGGGCAGCCCAACATGGAGCTAAATAGCCGGAGGAGACTCAAGTAGCCCCAGTGCAGGGACCGGGGGACTTCCACTTCCCCCAAGGAGACTGCCACGATGTCACTGCTCCCATAGGATGTAGTGGCCGCCATTTTTGTACCACTGCTCTTCCGCAAGCAAGGCAGCTCAGGATTGGGCTGCCCAACTCTGTTCTTTTAAATTTTGGCGGGGGAGATCAATCATCACTATTTAACCCAAGCTGATGTTTATTTTCCAAATCTCTTTTGCTGGTGTCTCTTTTGCTGCAGCAGCAACAACAACAACAACAACAACATCCTCCTCCTTCTGGGACGAAGACCTAATTTTTTTCCATTTAATTGTGCAAACCACCTTGTGAGCTTTTATGACGGAAAGCAGAACATAAATATTTTTGTTTTGTTAATTTGCCAAACCTCGAACTGAATACTATTTCTCTATTTCTTATCTATTCCTTAACTGAAATAGATTTTATCTATTTTATCTATTACTTAACTGAAAATTGAGACAGGGGAAAAGGTGCGTTGACATTTTCATCTACAGTTCTCATAACCCCGAAGTCTTGTGATCGCAAAGCACGGTGTGAATCCTAAAGTAGAAATTCAAGTGAACAGAAAGAGGGAGAATTGAATGTTCAGTTTTACTTGAAACCATATGTTTGGAACAAATGAACAAAATCCTAGTAAGGTGAGAATTTTCCGCCAGGAAGACAGTAAAACCCATTTTTTGTCTTCAAATCCACCTCAGATATTTCATATAGAAGGTTAGAAATGCTGATAAATGACTGGAAACTATTAAATCTTCACGTTGAGCATAGCATAACCTCAAAGAAACAGGAAATTCCTATAACACACCAAACACAAGGGGCTCTGTAAAAGTGCAAGCTCACTAGCAGATCCAGGGTTATCCATTTCAGTCGCTACTATTCCCCCACCCCATTTCATGTCCTTTGACTGAGGACTCATGTGAATGTTGCAGCCCCAACATAGTGGCTTGATCTGGTATCACTCCACGTGGCAGCCACAAGGTGCAGAAACATTGCATTGCAGGGGGAGCTTTGCATCCTATAAAGATGCATTAGGCAGACATTCATCAAGTGCACCACTAACAAGTGACTGGGAAATTTTGACTCATTGAATTTGTACCTGGATGGTGTATCCAGGCGTGGTGGCACTGCGGGTTAAACCACTGAGCTGAGCTTGTTGACCGGAAGGTTGGCAGTTCAAGACTGCGCAACAGAGTGAGCTCCCGTTGCTTGTCCCAGCTCCTGCCAACCTAGCAGTTCGAAAGCACCTAAAAATGCGAGTAGATAAATAGGTACCACTTCGGTGGGAAGGTAACGGCATTCCGTACACGACAGTGTATAGTCATGCTGGCCACATGACCATGGAAGCTTCTCCTTGGACAAACGCCTGCTCTTTGGCTTAGAAACGAAGATGAGCACCGCCCCCTACAGTCGGTCACAACTAGACCATTCGGTCATGGGGAAACCTTTACCTTTTACACCCGCCTGCAGCCCGATAATGAACTGGGAAATCAAAGCAAAGAGCTGTGTCTGCTCTCTCTTGCATTGTATTATACATTTCATTATACACCCCACCAAATCAGAAATTTTCAACCAAATACATTTGTTGTAAGCTTCTTTGCATCATGGAAATGTTTAAACCAACCAAAAGAACGGGGAGCTGTTATTGGACAGAAGACTATGGCCATGGAACTGAGGTCCCAAGCAGGGGAATGGCTAACGAAAGTGTAACCTGGTGCAGAGGGCAAAATGATGCCCCCAGAAGTGATGTCACAACAGGAAGTGACGTCACAGTTGTATTTTCATTTTCTTGGGTTTTCTGGCCATAACATTTTATAGAATGAAAATATTATACTCAGTGGTGTCATCCTGGCGGAACGGCCCGGTACACCGTTCTGCCAGTTCTGCAGATGGGCCCGGGCCGCGCTGCCTCTCCCGAGGATGGGCGAGCTGCTCCTGGGCCCACCCTCCCTCCCTCGCATCCTGAATCGCTCTGAAATGGAGCGATTCGGGCGCTGTGAGGCGCAGGGAGGCGTGGCTGCCCTCCGCCATAGGGGCGGAGGGCTGTCAATCATCTGGGCGTTCCAGTTCCTGGCGTGCCCGGATGACGTCTCTAATTATACTCCACTTTGTTTCATTGCATTCTGCATTAAATTACCTTTCCGATGAAATACAACATGATAGCATTTACCAAGGTTTTCACAATTAATTACCTTGGTTAATTACCAAGATTTTCACAATTTTGGCTCCTAGGGGCAAGCTCAGCTTGTTGCCCCCCTAAAGCTTGTTGCCCAGTGCAGTTGCACTCCCCCTGCACCACTACAGCTCTGCCCCTCGTCAAAGCAGCCTGGATAGCCAGGGATCCACACACTAACTTTTCCAAGCTGACTCCCATCTCTTTGGGCTATTTTCTAATTCTGGGCGCAAATACTACACATGGTGGGTCAGGTTAGTAGGTCTTTAGCTGGTTTTTTTTTTTAAAAAAAATCACAATCTCCTACCCTTTCCCATGTCATCTCCCACTTATCAGAAAAGCACCAAAGCTTTTCATACAAAATTTTCCATCTTTTTTTTTTCACATGAGGAAATCGGCCTTCAAAATTAACATCCAAAAAAAGTCCCCACGGGAACGCCACCTGTTCAAGTATTTACTCATAACTCGTGTGCAGACTAAACTCTACTGGATCGAAAGAAAGGAAAAAAAAGTATATCCTCTCTAGACTATAAAGAACAGGCCTGTACTGTCGATGGAATCGTCTGTATGACCTAATAATCTTTTTTTTTTTTTTTGCCATCTCTAATTTCTATTATTTTAACAGCCTGCCAACCTGCAGCTATCATTACAAATGCTGGCATGCTCCTGATGAGGAAAAGAAAGACATCTGGGCAAACATTTTTTCCATTCAGAATATAACACAAAGCAGATCTTGGGTTCCAGCCCATCCCTGGCTTGCTAGGAGAGACACTTTGAATGTATGTTTCCAATTTATACCACACAGGAGTCTGTAAAAACTACAGACAAGCCTAATTAAAATAAAATACTGCCAGGGAGCAATCAGGGCTGCCAGCCGTGGGCACAACGTGATTTCTGACACAGTGGCCAATTTTCATTTGGTATGAAGTCTAGGGTGTGTGTTTTGTGCATGCTCCTTGCTGTTTTGCCTGAAACGACAAGGCAGATAGGTTACTGAAAGAGTTAACAGGGTGTCACAGATCTAAGAAAAGGTTACATGAAATTGAGCACTACATCTGCGCAAGGCTAATTTTGACTAGAGGCGTATTTCCAGAGGATCAAATGTTGCCTTCTTCAAAACACAGACAATTGTTCCTTGGCATGGCCGAGGCTTTTTAAAAGATTCCGTCATGGAACCCAACCTGTGCCAGGTTAACGTCGCTGTCAAGGCAGAACTACCGGCTTAATGATCCCAAAGATGGCACCGGGGGGGGGGAGGAAATCGGGTGCACTGGCATGAACCTGACTTTCCTC
>JAJKFI010038877.1:907-21524 GCA_029204185.1 Lerista edwardsae | reverse complement strand
GTGTGTGTGTGTGTGTGTGTGTGTGTGTGTGTGTGTGTGTGTGTGTGTGTGTGTCGTTACTTAGTATTAAGCAAAGAAGGGGAGGGACAGAAAATGGGCAACAACAAGTCCGGCATCTGCTCTGATTTATGAAACTTTCTTACCATGGCACTGCAACTTTTTTTCTGCAGAAGGGAGTCTTGCCAGTGCCTTATTAACTTAGGCAAGCATGACTGAAGAATCACAGGCTGAAGGTGCCCCTGGACAATTAAACAGAGCAGGCTTTTAAGCTCCAGGCTTGCTACCCCTGTTGTTTCCAGGAAAGCCTCCAGCATCAGCGTACAGAGGGCAATGCAGACAACCTCCTTTGCTTATAGAGAGCCCAGGAACATAATCTTCCTGCAACAAAACAGAATCCTGCAAGACACCTTTCTAATTCTGATGAGAGGCAGATGCCCCATGCTGAAAAAGTAACTGGCTGTCCTAGGTGAAATCTGGACCAGCTGCACAAAGTTGGCCCAAGATGTCCTGGAGCCGAAAGTGATGCACTAAACATGGCCCCCTTATTTAGTTGCATGTTAGCCACCATTTCCTCTCCACCTTTTCCCAATGGTTCAAAAAGGAAGTATGGCGGAGAGGAGAGTGGTGCGCTAAAATGCAGGTGCTCTCACCTTGTTCCTCTCCTCATTTCCTCCACATCTCCTCTTCCCCTCTGTTCCTCTCCCCTTTTTTCTAATCCAGGGTGTAAGAGGAGGAGAGCCAAAGATGGACAGGTTTAAGCAGGTGCTCCATACCAATTTGCCACCTAAGGCACCTCATAGTTGAGCCCGCCCTTCAGCCTTCATTTGCCTCCCACCCACCTCCCGGCTGCTGATCCCAAGAATTAAATTAGAGTTGTGGATGAGCAACATCTGTCAAAATTGAATTTATCAGTCGACCATTGGGGAGACAAAGTAGAGCCTTGGTCAACCATCCCTACTCCCATTCCAAACTGGCCCTCAACTGCATAATTATCCATTTCTTAAACAGAGTTGTACATCCACAAAGGAACATCATCAAACACCTAAATGGTAGTCATCATGTAATAGTCATAGGGCTACCCTGTATTTCCATTGGTTACTGGTAAAACGTGCCTCACTGTACATGACTAGATGCTGCAATCAGTTTTCCCCATGGTTACGTATCCTCTATCATGAGTTTACAAGCACCCACAGGGCCAAATCCTATGTGGTGCTGGCAGGTAGCCTTTACCACCAGCATGGATTGAGTCTGCCTTCCAAAATGTGTTCTCTCTCTCTCTCTCTCTCTCTCTCTCTCTCTCTCTCTCTCCCCCCCCCCCCCCCCCCCCCCCCCCCCCCCCCCCCCCCCCGTGATATGCAACAGGGAGGCTAACCTTTTCTCCTCAGGCCATTTTCTAAACCTCAGTCCACACATACACACCTGCCCAGAGTATTTGCCCCATCACATTTAGTCTGTTCAAAAACTATGGGTGCAGAGTTAAACCAGGACATACTTGAGGAAATGGATCCCCCTCCCCTTACCAAATTCTCCTTTATCTGAGAGTGTGTCAGGTACAGCTGCCAGCAAACCTCCACATCTTTCTGCTCCCTGGAGGTCCAGGAAGGAACAGGAAGCAGAAGAGGAAGTGAAGAGAATGGGCATAGGCTAGAATGTCAGGCGTTCTAGAGCACCACTTTTTTTTATCCCTCACACTTCCTCTTCCACTTCATCCCACTCTTCAATTCCATGGAATAGGGGGGACAATGTGAGGAAGGGCCCCCACCAGTCTGCCACCAGAGGCAACCCATTCAGCTGACCACATGGAGGGGATGGCCCTGCCTTTGAGATCCAAGGACAGGTCTCCCACCCACTAATTGGACCTTTGCCATATCCCATGCCTAGCGGCCCCATTTCTTCCTTCTCCTAGGTGTGAAGAAATAATTTCATCCGACACCCACTGTCTATCCATTTCACCGGTTCCACAAACCACTGAATTTTTCTTGAGTGAGGTAGACTTCTCTCTACATTCATCCAATGCCGTTCCACGTGCTGTCATACCCCCTACCACCGCCACGCAGTCATTCTTCTAAGATTAGAACATTCTAATCTTTCCACAATTAGATCCTTGCCAGAAACCTTTTTCGCTGAACGATTAGCACTACTTGTTAAGTGGTTCTTAAAATACTTCCCCAAATTACTGAAACTAGAGAGGGAAATTATTTTGTTGGGGTTTTTCTTTCCCTTCTTGTTCCTACAACACTTTACAGTGAGTGAGAGAAAGAGTTCTGTCAGCACGCTTCACCAGAAAGCACTTCTGAGCAGATGGCCAAGGAAAGTTCCAGAAATCTCCCTGGATACAAACTGATGTTTACCTTCTTCCTTTCCCATCTTTACAAGGCACCCTTATAGTTCTCAGGAAGTTCTGAGGCAGGAAGATGCCTCTTGCACACAACGCTTAAAATGCTGTTTCTTTAGAAATCACACAGTTCTTTGGAACAGAGCTAATGACACCTGAGGCCACCTGGCAAATGCTGTCCCCTTCCCCAATGATGTGTTAGCCTCTACCTCTCTCACATGCCAATGTCTCTCATCCCCCACATTTTCTCTTCCTCTCTGTCATAAGAACATAAGAAAAGCCTTGCTGGATCAGTCCAAAGGCCCATCTAGTCCAGCTTCCTGTATCTCACAGTGGCCCACCAGATGCCTCAGGGAGCATGTAAGACAACCAGATACTTGTATCCCTCTCTTCCTTTTCCGATCCATGGAGCGGAAGGAGGAGAAATGGAGGCAAGGAGGCAGACAGAGATGGGTGCCCTTCCATCAATCTGCTGCCTGAGGCAACCATTTCAGTTGGCCTCATGAAGAGGCCGACCTTGACTAAACAGTTCCACTCTAGGAAATGGCATCATTCTCAGGGCTGGGCTGAAGGAAGCAATTGCTTCCCTACTCTCCCCTCAACCAATTTGACAGTCTCCTCCCAGTCCTCCCTCTGCCCTGTTAAGCCTCCCGGCCACTGGGTGGTGCATTTAGCCCATCTGGCATCCAGTCCCTCTCATGTGGTGCCAGAGGCCAGTGCTCACCCACACAGGCCTCAGTGCCAGCGGAAACTACTCCTGGGCCATAGCGAAGTGCTTTACGGCACCTTTGCAATGGCTGTCTCCTGGACAGCACATGAGAGCCCAGTGCTGCGGGAGAGCAGGATTGGGCAATTTGAAAGCACACTCTTAAGGGTCAAGTTGACTTATAATAACTGTATAAGAGTGCAATCCTAACCTGGAGTTAGGCCGGCACAATTAGGCCAGCAAAATTTGGCCTGCACAAGGGACACCGTAAAGTGCGTTTGGACCACTCTCAGAGTGAGGGAGGATGGCGGACGTTTGTGTGCTGGCCTCCCTGACTCCAAAAGTGGTCCAAACATAATTTATGGTGTGCAGCAAACTGCTGGCTTAACTTGTGCCGGCCTAACTCCAGGTTAGGATTGCGCTCTAAGTTATTTAACTAGAATATCTTTTCTTATAGATTCAGATTTTATCAGTTCCAAGGAAACAGCTACTATTTTCTTGTATCAGTCTATGATAAGCACAACATTGTTCCCCCTACCCTCCTGATTAATTGTCCCAAGCCATTTCAAAATCATTTTTTTTATCCTGAAGTCTCTCTCACCTTGTGATCCACCCTCAAAATTTTTGCTGTGCTGCATATACGCATTTAACCCAGAGCATCTGGTGATGGCTTCAATTGCTGAAACAGTAACATATAGGCAGCTGGTGATGAGGAACTTCTGCTGACCTGTGTTTCTCCCACCCACATCTCCTGGGGAACAATGAATGCAAGATGCAACACCATGAGAGCCGTAATCATTCATAGGGAGTGGCTTCAAGTAGAGACACAGTACAGATCAACAGTGGTTGCATTTCTCAGGGCCGATCCAAGAATTCTTGGTGTTTGAGGTGGCATGCCAAACACTGGCCCAGTGGTGTCATCTAAATGATTTAAGAACAGGTACTCACTTTTGATTGGCACGTGTCGGGACCCGCCCACCAGAAGTGACATCATAAGCCGGAAGTGATGTCTTGGCAGGAAGTGACATGAAAAAAGCCCTTTTTGAGGCCTCAGACTATTTTAAACTGACCCAACAGTTGCAACAGTATTCCACAGCACCCCCAGAACATGTTAAGGAGGCCTGGCATCATGTTAAAACCCCAGAGCAAGTCATTTTTCAGTGGCAAGGAAAGGAAAGGCTCCACTCGCTGCCTGCCTGGCTCTGAGAACATGCAGGCAACTCAAACATGCAGGAAATTCAAACGTTGCAGAGGGCGGAGTCGATGAGTGGGCGGGTGAATGGGCGGGGCCAGCTGTAATCCTAGAAACCGGTACTCGCGTACCCCCGCGTACCCCCTGCATGACATCACTGCACTGGCCTCCTTACCTAGAAGCACACAAGCCCCTGCTGCTTCTACTCCTGCTTCTTGAATTTCGGAAGGTGGTAGGTGGGCAGCATAGAAGAAGAGTGGTGGAACAGTGGTGGGCTAGTGCTTCCCAGTGCTCTAACTCAGGACGCAATCCTGGGAAAGACGTTGCACCAACGCTGCATCATAGCGTCAGCACATCACTAGCACTAACATGGGGCTGCCGAGGAACTGGGCGGAGTGGGATGCAGCCATTAGGCCACATTCGAGGCTCCATCGGGGGGGGGCACGATCCCGATTCAGATCTGGGTCTGCTATTTAGCAGGTGCAGATCCGAGGAACCCTACGGGGAGCAAGGGTTCAAATGTGCCCTTGCCCCAGGGATGCTCCCCAGCACACCTAAGGTGTGCTGGATATGGCGCAGGCCTCGCCATGTGTTTCTACGTGTTTCTAAATCTTTGTCTCCTGGTGAGCTACTTCTCATGGTCTATTTTATCTCAAGTAATATCTCTGTACTGGTGATGTCGACCCCTAGCCCTGCCCCTTCTGGTCTGCTGTGTAGAAGCTCCTTGGGAAGGTGGAACACAAGAAATGTTCACCTCTTACTGGCTCACCAGCTGGTTGTTGGCAGCGTTACTGAGGATAGGCTGGTGAGTGGGAACCTGCTTGAGACGGAAGTTGACCCTTCAATCAAACTTGGGGGAGTTTCATGAGGGGGGGTCAGCTTCGAGTGCCATTGGACAGCAGTTCAGGTACCACCAGTGGCACGGGTACTTCTGGTTGAGAAACACTGATCTAACCCATCCCTCACCTCTTCAATTCTAACCCATCATTCACCTCTTCACTTCTGCTCCTGCTCCATTCTTCTTTTCCAATTCCAGAGAGCAGGAAAACCAGTGAAGGTGGGTACTGTCCACCACCCCAGTCAACCACCTCAGTTGGACCCATGAATGGACCGATTCTGCAGGTTTCCTAAAATATGCAATCAGGCCCCAACGTAGACATACAGCAGAATGCCATTATAGATATGGTGCAGAAAATAAAGGGATTTCATGAGGTTACCCAAAGACCATGTGTAGAGAAACAAAGTCCAGAGCCCTGAGAACATTCAGCAGAAAGGAAGAAAGCCAAGCTTCCCTCCCTCCTCCCAGCGGAAAAGCCATATTGATTTTTAATAATCTCTTTTTGTAGCCTTGAGCCCTTATTAGCACAGTTTAAATAAACAAAGAGCCTGGTTCAATAGTTAAATGATTTTAATCTACATCATGTCATTTCCCTATTTAATGTCATGAACGTCTCGCCTCTTTGGCAAAAGAGTCAGGTGCGGACAACAGTATACAACAGTCCCAAGAATGTGCGGTGGGGGGGGGGAAGGGGGCCACTGGGGCTTTCCTCGTCTCAACCCAATCAGGTTTCGGTTTACTCCAGGAAATCCAAGGGTGAGGGGGCTTAGCAAATGGATTACTCATGCTCTTAAAAGGAGATGCATGTGTTTAAGTGCTTTCCTGGACCCTGGGCCAGCTGAAGACTGGAGACATCTTCCTGTTCCGAGGAATTCCCAAGTAGTCTCCACATCTAGGGCCTCACAGTCTCTAACAGGGACCTGATGGGTATTTTGCAATTCCCCTCCAAGCTAATTTTCTTCACCTTTCTGCTCTGCAAACTTGTTATCCTTCCAGTTTGTAAAACAGAACTCTTTGGCTCCAGTTGTTAGTTGGAAGCAATGGTCTCGCAGTTTCAGCTCTTCACAGTGGAGCGTGGATATTTTGCGCAGACAGTTGCTTGAACCAGCATACTTATTTAAGGAATATATTTCTGCTCCTACCTTTCTAGATCATCTTCGCAAGGCAGCTACCAACATTAAAGCCGTACTAGAAACAATCATGGCCGAAATGATAACGTGAAATCATTAAAAAGAAAAGCAGAAAAATACAGTGTATCTGTGAGAAAGGTCGGAGATCTCTGAATGAAGAGCAGTAGCTTCAGTAGGCATTTGAAGGTAGATAAGGATGAGTTTGATGGACATTCTCAGGAAGATGGTAGTGGTGATGGCACCATTGAGAAAGTCCTGATATCCACCATACAAACTTCAGCTGAAGAGGGACAGGAGAGCTTGTGGATGATAATTATCTAGTAGGTACATTTGGGTGAAGGCTGTCCTGGAGATAATCTGCTCCTTGGTCCTTTAAGAGCTCTGTCAGTCAGCCCCAGTGGCATCCCTGGCATTGGGTCTGGGGGGACCACATGCCCCAGGTGGCGGACCACAGTCCACCACCACCACCCACTCTCCAGAGCCCTTCGGATGACTGTGCCAGCTGAGCATGTCGTCCTCCAGCCTTCCAAAAGCATTCTGAAGCCTCCAGAGGGCCATTAAACCTTTTGGACGAAAACTGGAAGTCATGTTTAAAGGCCCTTTCGAGTCTCCAGATCACTTTTAGAGGACTGGAGGATGTCACACAAGGTTTCAGAGGCTCCTGGTGAGTCTGGGAAGCAGTCTTTATGTGGGGAGGGTGGGGACACATGGGCGAGGATTGCAACTGGTAAAAAAAAAAGCATTTTGAAGTGTACCCAGAAATGTATCAGAAGGCAATGGAACTGGCCCAGCTTTGGGGCAATGTGTGATGACAATCTTGACAGTGCCTTTGGGACCAATGAAAGTGTCCAAACTGTCTTCAAGGAGAGCCCCATGTGCAGTATATTGCAGTAATCTAACCTGGATGTGATTAGTGTGATTACAGAGGCATCCTTGTGTTTGATCTTAAGTAACCTTGGCTAGATGGTGTCCTACAATTATCTGACTGGAGGATTGGAACTCATCGGACCACTCCATCCCACCACTGTAAATTGACAGGTTTGACTGCTCCATTGGTTGCTCTACAGAAGGGTTCACTACAGCCATGACAGAGGACTGCAACCCCACAAAAGTGCAGGGCTGGCCGATAATATCATTTCACCCAGAGGACAAAGTTTGCTGGAGCTTTTTAGACATGTGGACATGCACAGGTATAAAGATACCTTAAATAAATAGGAGCTTCTGGAGCATTAGAAGACGCTGCTGCCGGAACGCTGGGTGGGACACTCGGGTGATCAACAGCCCGCCCGTCGCGTTCCAGAGCGTTACACCGTTTGCATAACGTACGCAAGCGGCGTAATTGGTTACGCAAACGGCATAACGCTCCGGAACGCGACGGGCGGGCTGTCGATCACCCGGATGTCCCGCCCAGTGTTCCGGCAGCATAACACCGCTGATTAGAAGAGTCCAAAATATGGCAAAATAGGCAGATGATGGGGAGAAAACCAGGGCATTCATCACACACAGCACCCCATTTAAAAGCTGGTTGCCCTCCTTACCGCTGCCGATTCTGCTCTGCTCATTTGCTTCTTAAATATTGCCAGCTTGTTGTGTCTTCATTGACTTTTCCTTGGGCCAAAAAAAAAAAATCATCTTTTTTTTCCCCTTTGGTAGGGCTGAGATGTTGGGAGGAACATGCAAGAAGTCCAGTTGTCACCTGCCCAGATTTGAGTCAAGAGCGTTTATTTTGCCTGGCCGTACTCCACTCTTTTATATTCTGATGACAGATTCCTGGTTTCCATCCCAGGTCGTCGTCCCCTTTCCTGACAGCAGCAATGAGGTTAGTGAAGAACAAAAGCCCGTTTATAAGACACTTGCCGCCACCCCCACCCCCACCCCAGCGCTCCAATTTGACTACAAACAAAGGACACCCTGACTTTGAGCTTACTTTTCACGTTATCGGGGGGGGGGAACCATCTTGTGAGGACCAATGTTTTCAGTCGTCATTTCAGATCCCTATCTTTTGAACCCATCTCTTCTCAAAACAAACCATTAAGGTCCTTCGCACGTTTCTTTGGCCTTTACAGTTATTCTAAAGGTATCCCTTACTCTTCTTATTATTTTATCATTGCCTCAACCATTACCCATACCAACTCAGGGTGGTTTTCTTTTTTTTCGGGGGGGGGGGGGGGAAGCTCTGAAAGAAGAGATACATTGCATCCAACACTGATTACAGTTTTCTGGAAAATTTTGAAGTAGACATTTTCCGCAATGTTTCTGTCTCTTTTTTTTGGATGCCATTTATTGGGATTGGTTTTTGAGTTAGCACACTTGATGTACCTTTAGCAAACAGAACTAAAAAATAAGTACCACATTAAATGCACGTACTATGGACATCTCAATTAGATTAGCCCTATTCGGTTTGGACCAGGGTATTTGAGAGACTGCCTCCTTCCATATTCCTACTGTACTCTCAGGTCAACTGAGAAGACCCTTCTGACTGTGCTCCCACCAGGTGAGGTGAGGGGGATGCTGGCCAAAAATAGGGCCTTCTCAGTGGTGGCTCCATGGTTGTGGAATTCCCTCCCTGGGAACAGCTCCCTCTCTAGCAATCTTTCAGAGGCGTCTGAAGACTTTTTTTTTTTTAATTTAAGGAGGCATTTTACTTAAGCTGCTGGCCTGCTGGGCTGGCATTTTTAATTTCTGATTTTTAATCCTTGTAATTTTATATTTGTTGAAATCCATTGGGGTCTGTTTATCTTTAATTGTTTTATATCATTGTTTCAATCTTTATTTTGTACTGTTTTTATCTTTTATTCACTGTTTGTATTTCAGTGTTGTAAGCTGCCTTAGGTGACCCAGTATGGGGCAGAAAGGCAGGATATAAAATTAATAAATAATAATTACTCTCATGGGCTCTACATGGGGCTGCCCTTGAAGACGGCCTGGAAACTGCAGTTAATGCAGATTTCAGCAGCCCGTATAACTGGTGTTTGATGGTCAAACTATCTCAGACAGGTGCTCTGCAACTTCACTGGCTGCCAATTCATTTCTGGGCCCAACTCAAGATGCCTGGGTTAACCTTATAGCTTAGCATCTGGGTAACCTCAAGGACCATCTTCTCCTGTACATTCCAGTCACCCGAGAAGTCCCTCCTATGTATGACACCTATTCAGAGGTTAGAGCAGTGGTGTTATGCTGCCGGAATGCTGGGCGGGACATCTGGGTGATCGACAGCCCGCCCGTCGTGTTCTGCAGCGTTATGCCGTTTGTGTTACCAATTACGCCACTTGCGTACGTTACACAAACGGCATAACACTGCAGAACGCGACGGGTGGGCTGTTGATCACCCGGATGTCCCGCCCAGCGTTCCGGCAGCATAACACCGCTGGGTTAGGAGATGGCAGCTAGTGAGAGGGCTGTCTCTGTGGTGGCATAGTAGCTCTGGAACTCACATTCTGAAGAGGTTAGAACTGCCCCCCATGCTAGACATGTTCCAATGGGGACTAAAAAAATTTTCTTTTGGATTTTAGTAATGGTGTCTTGTCTCTGCCTTTGTAGCTCCTGCCTTCCTTGCCCCTTTTAAAGGCATCTAGGCCAGGTGCCTAGGTGGTGGTCAGTGGTGTCATCTAAATGATTTAAGAACAGGTACTCACTTTTGATTGGCATGTGTTGGGACCCGCCCACCGGAAGTGATGTCATAAGCCAGAAGTGACGTCGTGGCAAGAAGAGACATGAAAAAAGCCCTTTTTGAGGCCTCAGACAATTTTAAACTGACCCAACAGTTGTAACAGTATTCCACAGTACCCCCAGAACACGTTAAGGAGGCCTGGCATCATGTTAAAGTGACCCAACAGTTCCAAAACCCCAGAGCAGCTCATTTTTCAGTGGCAAGGCAAGGCAAGGCTCCGCTCGCTGCCTGCCTGCCTGCCTGGCTCTGAGAACATGCAGGCAACTCAAACGTGCAGGAAATTCAAACATTGCGGGGGCAGAGTCGACGAGTGGGTGGGCGAATGGGCAGGGCCAGCCATAATCCTAGAAACAGGTACTCGCGTACCCCCACGTACCCCCTGCATGACATCACTGGTGGTGGTGGTCCCTAGGTACCTAGGGACGTGGTGGCGCTGAGCGTTAAACTGCTGAGTTGTGAGCTTGCTGACCGGAAGGTTGGCAGTTGGAGACCACATGCTGGAGTGAGCTCCAGTCGCTTGTCCCAGCTCCTGCCAACCTAGCAGTTCTAAAGCATGTAAAAAATGCAAGCAGCAGGGCCAGCTCTAGGAGTGGCGGGGCCCAATGCAGGACATTCCTGTGGGGCCCCCCACACTCCCCACAGGGCCCCCCACTCACCAAGAAGAGCACTTGTGGTGCCACACACAAAGTGTGGCACCTGAAAATAGTTGGTGGTGACAGGATGACATTTGGTGGTGTACGTTGTACGTTGGTGGTGCCATTTTGGGCACTTCAGAAGCTGGGGCAGCTGAGAGGGCTCAAGGTAAAGCTGCTCTGCTTGCCTTACTGACCAACGTACAATCCTAAGAGATCCTGACTGCAGCAGCAAGCAATATGCTCATGCACTGGTGCGGGGGCCCCCAAAGCACATATCATATGTGATGTGATAACATTGATCACATTGGCTTAAAGCTAGCCCTGGCAAGCAGATAAATAGGTACTACTTCGGTGGAAAGGTAACAGCATTCTGTGCGCTACGGCGTATAGTCATGCTGGCCACATGACCACAGAAGCTTGTCCTCAGACAAACGCTGGCTCTTTGGCTTAGAAACAGAGATGAGCACCGCTCCCTACAGTCGGTCACAACTAGACCATTTGGTCATGTAATGGGGAAACCTTTACCCTTACCTTTAGGCCAGGTGCCATCACAACATCCTATAAGTAGAGGTCAGTGAAAATGGTTTTATTTTTTCACAGATTTTGGTATTTTCCAAAATGAGACATGCAGAAAGTGGTGTCATGTGTTTTATTCCAAGGGTGCATTTTTAAAAAGTATAATAATTTTGGAGACCATTGGTATAGGATACTATCTAGGCATTTTGCTCCCCGGGGGGGGGGCAGCAGGGATGCATTTGGTCCCCTCCACATAGCACACTGGATTGTGGGAGAGGTTTCCTCCAATCCAGCCCCCCCCCCCCCCAAAAGGAATGTCTTTAAAAAAGCAATAGTGGGAAGAGGGACTGTGTTCTTTTTATAACGAGTTTCTATTGCAAAATCACTTCAACTATACAAAGAACATGCAACAGAGTTTAATGTTTGGATACGTTTAGCTATCCATTTATTGAAGAAAGATCAGGTTTGGGGGTCCCATAATTGTTAATGCTGCCAAGAGGACTACAATGCTGCAACTGAATAGCCAAATAAAGCATTTGGCTGAAAATCATGGCTGAACTGAAACCAAGATCAAAACACACCGGATTAAACATTGCACAGCTGGTGTAAGTGAAAACCATGGCTCCTCCATCCCAAGAAGAAACATTAAAAATAAAACCAACAACAAAGCAAATTCCTTAGGCATTTTGCACACTGCAAAAGAACTTAAAGTCTAAGGAGAAATGATCCTGTTCTTATATTACTGAGAGTGCAATCCTAACCTGGAATTAGGCTGGCACAGTTAGGCCAGCAATGTTTGACCGGCACAAGGACCACTGTAAAGTGTGTTGGGACAACTCTCAGAGTCTGGGAGGATGGCGCACATCTGTGTGCTGGTCTCTCTGACTCCGAGAGTGGTCCAAACATACTTTATGGTGACCCTTGTGCCAGCCAAACTTAGCTGGCCTAACTGTGCCGGCCTAACTCCAGATTAGGATTGTGCTCTGATTGGTTGAACAACACCTACAGCACTTTGCCACCTCTTATATATAACCTTGGAATCACAAAAAGAGGCGTGGACATCCACAATGCTTCCAGGTTGCGGTCCTTTCAATGGGTAAAAATCCGGAGGAAGTATGACACTTGGCATGACCCACTGAAATCAATGGAACTTAATACTTTAGTTTGCATTTGGGGTAGTGTACCATCTGCAGAACTGCTTGGTTTGAATCTCCGGCGCAGTCAGGACAAGAACTGAGAAACTGTGGATCTGGGTGTTGCTATACTGGCATGACAGATTGCCGTGTTTGCTGGCCACTGAGCTCTGGAGTGCAGAGCCATAACTAGGGTGGAGCCTGAGGGGCAAATCCAAGATGCAGGGGAGTGGCAATGGGATGCAAGCATCTTGTTGTCTTGCGTACTCCCTGAGGCATCTGGTGGGCCACTGTGAGATACAGGAAGTGGGACTAGATAGGCCCTTGACCTGATCCAACAAGGCTTTTCTTATGTCCTTACGTCCTTCTGCTGGGGTGTCAGCTACAAAGTGAAGAGCTGCAACAGCTCTGTGGCTGCAAGCTCTGTTTGCTACCCCAGTTTGGCCAAATTGGTTGAATTGCCCTAAGGCTGGCCTGGTTTGTAGGCAGAATGGTCCAGGTTCAATCTCTGGCATCTCCAAACAGAGCTGGAAAAGATGCCTGCCTTGATTGCTGGAGTTGTACAGTTATGCAGACTGTACAACCCCAGCAAAAGACAATATAAGGACAATGCTGTCAGGGAGAAGGAGGAGGAACTAGAAGGCCTGTGTAACCTGAAGAACTTGTGCAGATCACAAGCTAACATCACAGGTAAACTACTCACAAGAACTCAAATGCTTACAGCCCCCACACACCCTTGTCAGAGGCTTCCCATGAGTGTTGTGTGAAGCAAACACACCCACACTCTGAAATCTTAAATTGACATCTATTCAACACAGGCAGCTTTTCAAAGAGACATCTGTGTTGCATACCCTTAATAACCCATACCAGGTAAATTTCTGCAAGGGATATAGAGTGTTCCGAATTATTTACAGCTTTGCAAGTGTACAAAAACCAGAATGGCCCCTTAAAAACGTGGCACTTTCGCCCCAGGTTGCCCACACAAGTTGCTTTTGAAATGGTCCGAAGATGTAGATTTACAAGGCTAGACGGGACCTTCCATACAATGCCTTAAACATCTGTTGGATGTCTACACATCCACAGTCAAGTGTATGCGACTGTACTCAGTTTCACAGGGACTTCACCCCTGTAACAAGATCTGCAACTTTGTTTTCTGAGCTGCTAAAGGTAAGACTGATTTGCCTTATTTGTCGCCCCCCCCCCCCCAGTAGGAACTTGAAGCAAGGTGGGCAGGGTAAATGAAGATCAGCATTTTATTATTCACTGAAAGTCTCCCTATGAGCCTGCTTGGGAACTCAGATCTTCAGTGGAGATTACCTGCGCACCCACCAATGAAGATGGCAGACTGATGCTTTGGATTGAGATGGGCTACTCTAGTAACGGCTAATAACATGGCAGCAGGGCTAGCCAGTAAAAAAACCCAACCTAAGTGTGGGGTGCTAATCTGGGGGAAATGGTCCTAGCCATCTGGCTCTCCTATGAATGTCATCGGGCACACCATCAGGCTGACTCAGGGTGCAATTAAACTGTGCCATGGGGCTAATGCTCTTTCAACTAGCAAAGACAGACTGCCATTGTAAGTAGAGGCAGCTGGAGCATATGTACTTATCAATCAATCAATCAATCAATCAATCAATCACTAGTATTTATATACCGCTTTTCAACACAAAGTTCACAAAGTGGTTTACAGGCTAATAATAATAATAATAATAATAATAATAATAATAATAATAATAATAAAGTTGAATGGCTCCCGGTCCCAAAAGGGCTCACAATCTAAAAAAATGGAGAACACCACCAGCAATAGCCACGAGAAAGACACTGTGCTGGGGTGAAGAGGGACAATTGCTCTCCCCCTGCTAAATAGAGGACACCACTGGAAAAAGTGCCTCTTGAATGCTCACATGCAGCTTTAAGGTCAAGACAGTGGCGTTCCGGGGGGCGGGGAATATTAGGTCTTGCAGGAGCCCGAGTTCCTGTGTCACCTAGGGCGCAATCCTAACCTGGAGTTAGGCTGGCATAGTTAGGCCAGCAAAGTTTGGCTGACACAAGGGACACCCTAAAGCGTGTTTGGACCACTCTCGGAGTCAGGGGGATGGCACATGTCTGTGTGCTGGCCTCTGACTCCCAGAGTGGTCCAAATATACCTTACGGTGTCCTTTGTGCCAGCCAAACTTTGCTGGCCTAACTGTACCAGCCTAACTCCAGGTTAGGATTGCGTCCTAGGTGACTCCAACAACCACACAGTCATAAGTACATATGCTCCAACTGCCCCTACTTACAACGGCAGTCTCTCTTTGCTAGTCTTTTCCCCTGGAAAATCATCTTCCCTAGTTCTCCACATTTTTGTTTTCAGATGATGCCTTCTTAAAATGCTGTGAGAGTTGTCATGCTGTGTGACTTGTGAGAGCTGTCAATCATCAGAGTTCAGCTCCCTCTCCAGAGCCTGTAGAAGTCAACCTCCCGAGTAGGGGATGGAGACCTCTTGTGCCCAGTACACATGCATGCAAATAGATGCACATGAATGCTCAGGCGCCACACACAGTGCACAGCCTGCCATGTTGCACCCTACAGTGACTGCGGTCTATTTTGTGAACTGTTGAGAACAGTTTGGAGGAAATAATTATTTTTCTAGTTTATCTTTAACCCAAGTACAATCCTTCCCCTGGCTTTTAAATCTGTGGAGGACCTGCTACTACAGAACAAATAAACATAGCAACCCATAAACTAGAAGCCATTTTGGGGGGAGAGAGAGGAGTGTGCCTTCAGGCAGCAAGGATAAAGAACAGTTTAACTCAGCAGTTTTCTCAATCGTTTTAGCACCAGGATCCACTTTTTAGAATGACAATGTGTCCAGGACCCACTGGAAGTGGCCAGAAATGCCATCATTGTGACATCAGAACCTGCTGCTTTCCTGAAAATGCAGCAAAAAGTTGGGTTATTTCTCAGTATTTCTCATTATTTCTCATTATTTCTCTGGGTTACTTTCCATTAGCAAAGTGAATCAGAAAGAAAAAAGCTGATTTACAGCCATGACACAAGCAAAACAACCACACAGCCCTTCCTCTTTCCAGCATCTCACCTTCCTATCTTTTCAATATGGCAGCCTTAGCTGCTTCATGACCCACCTGAAGGTGGCTTTCGACCCACTGGTGGGTCCCGACAGTAGAGACAGAAGAGCTGTTACAAGTATGTTCTCATTTCCATATGCCAATAATAGAGATGTATGAAAGTACTGCACATCCTCACTTAAGCTTCTTACAGGAAATAAATTAAAGGTAGACAGAACCCCCTAGAGAACATGTCCTTGTCACACTCATAATTGTTTGGCTTCCTTCTCAGAATTCCTAAGCTTTTATCCATGTAGGAACCTCCTACTTTGCCTCCAAACTCCCAGTAACCATTAGCTCACTCATCTGAGCAACCTATGCTTGACAGTTCATCCCAAGCCTTTATTTGATTCAAGCAAGTAGCTATTCCAAGCTGCTTTATAGCCCAGAAAAGGTGTGTGTGTGTGTGTGTGTGTGTGTGTGTGTGATAATTGTCTAAACTAATATTTGAACGCAGTCTGCCTTCCTAGAACAAACCTCTCTAGGTAAATATTAGCTGAAAACCTAAAACCAGCAACCCAGCTTGCTAGACAGGAAAGATACAACTGGCCTGCAATACAGTACACACTTTCCTGGGAGTAAGCTCCATTGCCTATAATAGGGCCTACTTCTGAGTAGGCATGCATAGGCTTGTGCTGTGGGTTTTTCAAATCTGTCTTCCTTAATCATGTACACTTATCTAGTTAGGAAGAGCAATCAACCTCTGAGCAGATTTCAAGACGTATGGTTTTAACATTCATAGCAAGCTAGGCTTATAAGTCTCTGGGTTAGGCTTGTAAATCTCCCTCCTTTCTATGCGCAGAGGGAGGTTGGCTGTTCGTGACATCATGAGAATTTCTACTTTCATTTAGCAAATCATGCTGCTAGCCCTCATCATTATAGGAAAAATGATTGGCCTGTCTTGTTAAGATTTTTTTTTAAAGGAGACTGAAAATCTGAATGACGTACCCAGGCAACATTTTAGTAACCTTCCCAGTTCTGACTTCCTTCAATGGCCATTACTTTCAGATTGTACTGTCTAGAAAACGCTTGTCTCCCTCACTCACACCTCAGTCCTGGCCCCCAAGTTCCAAATCCTTGTAAAAACTGGGATTCAAAAAAATCCACTAGAGAAAATCCATCCACACAGCTGCATCATGTATCCTAAACTCAGAATCTGAGTTGAGTGCAGGTGTTGTGCAGCCCAAATAGGGATAGCCATGGCTAATTTTGTAAATTGATCATTATCTCAGAGCAAATATTCAGGAATTTGTGTGAGAAAATATCCTCTATCTGGGATTAATTACATGGATGTCTTGGGGCCCTTTCAAACTCTGTTTATCCTCAAATATTAGCTAGAGTTGGGGTTTTTTTTTTTTTTTTTTGGCTTATCATTTCCAAAGAGTATTTGGCAGCGCATCTGGCCTTTGATTGGCTGAAATATATGGTACTCTCGCTGACATCAGATCTGGGCAAGCATTGGACACGCATGCAGGAATCTGGCCCATTCAAACAAGATTGTGGAGATTGCTATTAAACTCGTAAGACAAACAGACTTCTAACATAACGCAAAGCTTTAAAACCATATAATGTATCCTGAGCGTCTGCTTTATACTGAAGCTTTGTTCCATCTAACTTGCTGTTGCCTGGACTAAAGTGGCAGTGGCTCTCTAAATAATTCAGGTAGGACCTGGTGATGTCAGAGAGAGGATCCTGGGACTGTCTGCATGAAAAAGCAAATGATGTGCCATTCAGCATCGTTTTTTTCCCCTACTGCTCAATTCCAAAAGCAGGATGTCTGGTGGCGAACTATCATAGCAAAGCTACTACTAATAAAAATATAAAACCAATGGAAGACACAAACAATATGCAGAGCAAACAGCAATCAAAGAAAATCTGACGACGACAGAATAGCCTAGCTCAGTGGCTCAGTGGTTCCTTAGGGCTCCAGGGCACACTCATAGGGGTGCCATGGGGCGACTCCAGTGGCCCCTCCTATTGGCTCTCCTGAGCACTGCCATATTGGATCATCTGAGATATCATGAGATTTGAGTCCCACCATCTTTAGAGCATAAGAACACAAGAAGAGCCCTGCTGGATCAGGCCAAAGGCCCATCTAGTCCAGCTTTCTGTATCTCACAGCGGCCCACCAGGTGCCCCAGGGAGGCATGAGACAACAAGATGCTTGCATCCAGCAGTGTTATGCTGCCGGAACGCTGGGCGGGACATCTGGGTGATCGACAGCCCGCCCGTCGCGTTCCTCAGTGTTACACCATTTGCGTAACGTATGCAAGCAGCGTAATTGGTTACGCAAACGGTGTAACGCTGCAGAACGCGACGGGCGGGCTGTCAATCACCCAGATGTCCCGCCCAGCATTCCGGCAGCATAACACCGCTGCTTGCATCCTGTTGCCATGCAATCCAAGATGGCCGCACCCGATTGAGCAGGGAAGAAGAGGCTGTGGGGCGCCTTGACCCTGGTAGGTTTGGGAATCACAGGCCTAGCAGATCAAGCTAAAAGAAGTGTATGGTTCAGATCTCATACAATCACAGAGTTGGAAGGGGACTTCAAGGCTTTCTCACCCCAACCCTTGCTTGGGGAATCCTCCCTAGGGCAGTTACAAAAGGTGCCATGAAGCAAATGAGCCCATTTGAATAAGGTGAGGGATTGGGCCCTGAACAGAGGGATGGTGAATTCTTCTCAGCCCTGTATGAAAAGTGGACCCTTCCTAAATTCTACACAAAGCAGAACACACCTTGACAAAGATATAAGAGACCTGACATCCTTTGCATCTGGCCACCCGGTCAGAAAATTACTAAACTGAATCTAGCCATCCCCTCACATTCAGGGCACAATCCTAACATGGAGTCAGGCTGGCACAGTTAGGCCAGCAAAGTTTGGCTGGCAACAGGGACACTGTAGAGTATGTTTGGACCACTCTCAGGTTGCAATCCTATAGACACTTTTCTGGGAGTAAGCACTCCCTGTTGAACACAACAGAGCTTACTTCTGAATAGCCATGCTTAGGATTGTATTGTCAGAGTCAGAGAGGCCAGCATACAGACGTGCGCCATCCTACCTGACTCAGAGAGTGGTCCATACGTTCTTTACGGTGTCCCTCGTGCCAGCCAGGAAGGATGTTCACTTCCTTTAACAATGTTTAACGTTCAGATCTCATGGTCAAGAAGGTACATCACAAGGCACAAAGGAAGTGGTCACCTGAGATTTTGGCACTAAGAGTGGAGCTTTCATACCCTGTGTGACCATCATCTATCCATTCCATCTTGTCTTCATTCATTCATTCATCCGTCTATTCTAAAATGCAAGAGACATCGTCAATGACCAAACGATGCATTCAGTCAAGACACAATCCACACAAGGCCTTGAGTTCTACATTCCTTGGGTAAGCTGTTCCAGGACATGATAAATGGCTTCCAGATGCTCGAAGTGAGCCTATTCCGCTGGTTTCTTGTGGATGCAAACTACAGATGTGGCCCTTCCACGAGACCATTTCAATTGTGTTCTTGTAACCTGCCTACATGCCCTTATTCTCCTCTTGCACATCTTGCCATCTTGCCACGCTGACGGTGTTTGTTCAAACAACGAACAAATAACACTGTGTAACACAATTTGAGCAATTTCACATTCCTCTGAATATTTTGATGTTTTTTTAAAACATTAATTTTAGTGTGAGGATTTCAAAAATGCTACTATTTTTGGAATAGCATCACTAGTTTAGCCACAATTTATGATATGCAGTTGTTTGATATGGGGTGTATTACAATGCATTAGGCCAGCGGTTCCCAAACTGTGGGTCCGAGACCCAATTTCTGGTGGTTAGCAAAACTGATGGAGCAGATTAGGCTATGAGCATCAAGGGTTAAACAAGCTGCTACTGAGCAGGGGGGGGGGACCATCTTCCCCAAAGGCGATCTGAGAGTATGTAGCTCATGTAACATTAAGGTTAACTTTCTATGTTGATTTGTCTAGGAGTCAGTCTTACAGAACACCGTGAGACGAGCCTTCTGAGTAAAGACGCATAGACAAGAATTGCATACACCATTTGTATTTATTTGGATTTTTAAAGTCCCATTTTTATACTTTTGTCTTAAACAACTGTAATCCACTCAAAGAGCTGCATGAATGCATCTTTAAACAGGTAACAGGAGAAGACATCACTCGAATGAAGAAATGTGAAACTTATTTTTGTTATTGCATAATCTTATGAGATGATTTTTTCACAATAACTACATTGTATAACACAAAAATGGTTTATGTTGAATTTCTTATTCAACATAAGGAATATTTCTTATACAATTCAGAGGCCCTGATTTCAACAGTAATCTTCATTTGTTTGTATCATCAAAACTTTTTTTATCTTAAATTTTGTGTTTGTCATCTACCCTATTGCCTAATGCAGTGGTCCCCAAACTCTTTAGAAGCCCCAGAGGCTGCTGCCTGAGTTATAAATGCCAAGAGGAGTGGGTATAATAGTGATTGGGCAGCAGTGCTCCCCCCAGTAGCAGCTTGATGTCCTAGTAATCCTTGATGCACATAGCCTAATCTGCAGAATCGGGGCCACGTGGTTTGGGGACAAAGGCTTGGATGAGGCCTATTGGCCACATCCCATTTCCACCCCCCTCCCCAGGCTAGAACACCTATGGGCCCACCCATCCCCTGCCCAGTTACTCCCTCCCACCTACCCTCCCCATGCCCAGAACCACTCTTGCGCCAGCCGAGTTCAGCTGGCGCAGGAGGGGCGCTGCAGCTCCTCTGCCTGGTGCCATTGAGACGACACTGCTACTTGCATTGGCCCGACGGCACTAGTGCCGATGGGGGGGTGCTGGTTGGCGCCCCCATGTCAGTGCTAGCAGCGTTGGGCCAACACAAGCACATTGCGTCAGCTCAATGTCGATCTTAGGATTGCGCCCTTGCTCCTAGAGAATAGATAACTGCATCTATCTTTCTAAATAGATAGAAAAGCATCTGGCAGAGTCAGGGGCGTATCTAATGGGATGCGGATTGGCACGAGCCATGGGCACCATCTTGCAGTGGGGTGCCATTGGCATGGCACCCGCCCCGCAACATGGCGCCCCCCCCGCCCAGGTCCACCTTAAGGGCTCCGTCCACGACTCCATGGCCCACCTTAAGCTGCATCGGAGGACAGAGAGGCATGTGGGCAGTCCCTAGCATATGCTTAGTTCAGGCGGCTGCAGTTACCTACCAACCACGTGGACGAGCGGCGTCAGCAGAGCAGAGCAGCGGACGACCGGCGACAACAAAGAGGCAAGTGGCAAGTTTCTTCTTGGCTGGTACTCGTGGGGGCTGCTCGGCGTGGGGGGGGCTGCTCAGCGCGGGGGGGGGGGCTGTGC
>JAJKFI010038876.1:907-21526 GCA_029204185.1 Lerista edwardsae | reverse complement strand
GTGTGTGTGTGTGTGTGTGTGTGTGTGTGTGTGTGTGTGTGTGTGTGTGTGTGTCGTTACTTAGTATTAAGCAAAGAAGGGGAGGGACAGAAAATGGGCAACAACAAGTCCGGCATCTGCTCTGATTTATGAAACTTTCTTACCATGGCACTGCAACTTTTTTTCTGCAGAAGGGAGTCTTGCCAGTGCCTTATTAACTTAGGCAAGCATGACTGAAGAATCACAGGCTGAAGGTGCCCCTGGACAATTAAACAGAGCAGGCTTTTAAGCTCCAGGCTTGCTACCCCTGTTGTTTCCAGGAAAGCCTCCAGCATCAGCGTACAGAGGGCAATGCAGACAACCTCCTTTGCTTATAGAGAGCCCAGGAACATAATCTTCCTGCAACAAAACAGAATCCTGCAAGACACCTTTCTAATTCTGATGAGAGGCAGATGCCCCATGCTGAAAAAGTAACTGGCTGTCCTAGGTGAAATCTGGACCAGCTGCACAAAGTTGGCCCAAGATGTCCTGGAGCCGAAAGTGATGCACTAAACATGGCCCCCTTATTTAGTTGCATGTTAGCCACCATTTCCTCTCCACCTTTTCCCAATGGTTCAAAAAGGAAGTATGGCGGAGAGGAGAGTGGTGCGCTAAAATGCAGGTGCTCTCACCTTGTTCCTCTCCTCATTTCCTCCACATCTCCTCTTCCCCTCTGTTCCTCTCCCCTTTTTTCTAATCCAGGGTGTAAGAGGAGGAGAGCCAAAGATGGACAGGTTTAAGCAGGTGCTCCATACCAATTTGCCACCTAAGGCACCTCATAGTTGAGCCCGCCCTTCAGCCTTCATTTGCCTCCCACCCACCTCCCGGCTGCTGATCCCAAGAATTAAATTAGAGTTGTGGATGAGCAACATCTGTCAAAATTGAATTTATCAGTCGACCATTGGGGAGACAAAGTAGAGCCTTGGTCAACCATCCCTACTCCCATTCCAAACTGGCCCTCAACTGCATAATTATCCATTTCTTAAACAGAGTTGTACATCCACAAAGGAACATCATCAAACACCTAAATGGTAGTCATCATGTAATAGTCATAGGGCTACCCTGTATTTCCATTGGTTACTGGTAAAACGTGCCTCACTGTACATGACTAGATGCTGCAATCAGTTTTCCCCATGGTTACGTATCCTCTATCATGAGTTTACAAGCACCCACAGGGCCAAATCCTATGTGGTGCTGGCAGGTAGCCTTTACCACCAGCATGGATTGAGTCTGCCTTCCAAAATGTGTTCTCTCTCTCTCTCTCTCTCTCTCTCTCTCTCTCTCTCTCTCCCCCCCCCCCCCCCCCCCCCCCCCCCCCCCCCCCCCCCCCGTGATATGCAACAGGGAGGCTAACCTTTTCTCCTCAGGCCATTTTCTAAACCTCAGTCCACACATACACACCTGCCCAGAGTATTTGCCCCATCACATTTAGTCTGTTCAAAAACTATGGGTGCAGAGTTAAACCAGGACATACTTGAGGAAATGGATCCCCCTCCCCTTACCAAATTCTCCTTTATCTGAGAGTGTGTCAGGTACAGCTGCCAGCAAACCTCCACATCTTTCTGCTCCCTGGAGGTCCAGGAAGGAACAGGAAGCAGAAGAGGAAGTGAAGAGAATGGGCATAGGCTAGAATGTCAGGCGTTCTAGAGCACCACTTTTTTTTATCCCTCACACTTCCTCTTCCACTTCATCCCACTCTTCAATTCCATGGAATAGGGGGGACAATGTGAGGAAGGGCCCCCACCAGTCTGCCACCAGAGGCAACCCATTCAGCTGACCACATGGAGGGGATGGCCCTGCCTTTGAGATCCAAGGACAGGTCTCCCACCCACTAATTGGACCTTTGCCATATCCCATGCCTAGCGGCCCCATTTCTTCCTTCTCCTAGGTGTGAAGAAATAATTTCATCCGACACCCACTGTCTATCCATTTCACCGGTTCCACAAACCACTGAATTTTTCTTGAGTGAGGTAGACTTCTCTCTACATTCATCCAATGCCGTTCCACGTGCTGTCATACCCCCTACCACCGCCACGCAGTCATTCTTCTAAGATTAGAACATTCTAATCTTTCCACAATTAGATCCTTGCCAGAAACCTTTTTCGCTGAACGATTAGCACTACTTGTTAAGTGGTTCTTAAAATACTTCCCCAAATTACTGAAACTAGAGAGGGAAATTATTTTGTTGGGGTTTTTCTTTCCCTTCTTGTTCCTACAACACTTTACAGTGAGTGAGAGAAAGAGTTCTGTCAGCACGCTTCACCAGAAAGCACTTCTGAGCAGATGGCCAAGGAAAGTTCCAGAAATCTCCCTGGATACAAACTGATGTTTACCTTCTTCCTTTCCCATCTTTACAAGGCACCCTTATAGTTCTCAGGAAGTTCTGAGGCAGGAAGATGCCTCTTGCACACAACGCTTAAAATGCTGTTTCTTTAGAAATCACACAGTTCTTTGGAACAGAGCTAATGACACCTGAGGCCACCTGGCAAATGCTGTCCCCTTCCCCAATGATGTGTTAGCCTCTACCTCTCTCACATGCCAATGTCTCTCATCCCCCACATTTTCTCTTCCTCTCTGTCATAAGAACATAAGAAAAGCCTTGCTGGATCAGTCCAAAGGCCCATCTAGTCCAGCTTCCTGTATCTCACAGTGGCCCACCAGATGCCTCAGGGAGCATGTAAGACAACCAGATACTTGTATCCCTCTCTTCCTTTTCCGATCCATGGAGCGGAAGGAGGAGAAATGGAGGCAAGGAGGCAGACAGAGATGGGTGCCCTTCCATCAATCTGCTGCCTGAGGCAACCATTTCAGTTGGCCTCATGAAGAGGCCGACCTTGACTAAACAGTTCCACTCTAGGAAATGGCATCATTCTCAGGGCTGGGCTGAAGGAAGCAATTGCTTCCCTACTCTCCCCTCAACCAATTTGACAGTCTCCTCCCAGTCCTCCCTCTGCCCTGTTAAGCCTCCCGGCCACTGGGTGGTGCATTTAGCCCATCTGGCATCCAGTCCCTCTCATGTGGTGCCAGAGGCCAGTGCTCACCCACACAGGCCTCAGTGCCAGCGGAAACTACTCCTGGGCCATAGCGAAGTGCTTTACGGCACCTTTGCAATGGCTGTCTCCTGGACAGCACATGAGAGCCCAGTGCTGCGGGAGAGCAGGATTGGGCAATTTGAAAGCACACTCTTAAGGGTCAAGTTGACTTATAATAACTGTATAAGAGTGCAATCCTAACCTGGAGTTAGGCCGGCACAATTAGGCCAGCAAAATTTGGCCTGCACAAGGGACACCGTAAAGTGCGTTTGGACCACTCTCAGAGTGAGGGAGGATGGCGGACGTTTGTGTGCTGGCCTCCCTGACTCCAAAAGTGGTCCAAACATAATTTATGGTGTGCAGCAAACTGCTGGCTTAACTTGTGCCGGCCTAACTCCAGGTTAGGATTGCGCTCTAAGTTATTTAACTAGAATATCTTTTCTTATAGATTCAGATTTTATCAGTTCCAAGGAAACAGCTACTATTTTCTTGTATCAGTCTATGATAAGCACAACATTGTTCCCCCTACCCTCCTGATTAATTGTCCCAAGCCATTTCAAAATCATTTTTTTTATCCTGAAGTCTCTCTCACCTTGTGATCCACCCTCAAAATTTTTGCTGTGCTGCATATACGCATTTAACCCAGAGCATCTGGTGATGGCTTCAATTGCTGAAACAGTAACATATAGGCAGCTGGTGATGAGGAACTTCTGCTGACCTGTGTTTCTCCCACCCACATCTCCTGGGGAACAATGAATGCAAGATGCAACACCATGAGAGCCGTAATCATTCATAGGGAGTGGCTTCAAGTAGAGACACAGTACAGATCAACAGTGGTTGCATTTCTCAGGGCCGATCCAAGAATTCTTGGTGTTTGAGGTGGCATGCCAAACACTGGCCCAGTGGTGTCATCTAAATGATTTAAGAACAGGTACTCACTTTTGATTGGCACGTGTCGGGACCCGCCCACCAGAAGTGACATCATAAGCCGGAAGTGATGTCTTGGCAGGAAGTGACATGAAAAAAGCCCTTTTTGAGGCCTCAGACTATTTTAAACTGACCCAACAGTTGCAACAGTATTCCACAGCACCCCCAGAACATGTTAAGGAGGCCTGGCATCATGTTAAAACCCCAGAGCAAGTCATTTTTCAGTGGCAAGGAAAGGAAAGGCTCCACTCGCTGCCTGCCTGGCTCTGAGAACATGCAGGCAACTCAAACATGCAGGAAATTCAAACGTTGCAGAGGGCGGAGTCGATGAGTGGGCGGGTGAATGGGCGGGGCCAGCTGTAATCCTAGAAACCGGTACTCGCGTACCCCCGCGTACCCCCTGCATGACATCACTGCACTGGCCTCCTTACCTAGAAGCACACAAGCCCCTGCTGCTTCTACTCCTGCTTCTTGAATTTCGGAAGGTGGTAGGTGGGCAGCATAGAAGAAGAGTGGTGGAACAGTGGTGGGCTAGTGCTTCCCAGTGCTCTAACTCAGGACGCAATCCTGGGAAAGACGTTGCACCAACGCTGCATCATAGCGTCAGCACATCACTAGCACTAACATGGGGCTGCCGAGGAACTGGGCGGAGTGGGATGCAGCCATTAGGCCACATTCGAGGCTCCATCGGGGGGGGGCACGATCCCGATTCAGATCTGGGTCTGCTATTTAGCAGGTGCAGATCCGAGGAACCCTACGGGGAGCAAGGGTTCAAATGTGCCCTTGCCCCAGGGATGCTCCCCAGCACACCTAAGGTGTGCTGGATATGGCGCAGGCCTCGCCATGTGTTTCTACGTGTTTCTAAATCTTTGTCTCCTGGTGAGCTACTTCTCATGGTCTATTTTATCTCAAGTAATATCTCTGTACTGGTGATGTCGACCCCTAGCCCTGCCCCTTCTGGTCTGCTGTGTAGAAGCTCCTTGGGAAGGTGGAACACAAGAAATGTTCACCTCTTACTGGCTCACCAGCTGGTTGTTGGCAGCGTTACTGAGGATAGGCTGGTGAGTGGGAACCTGCTTGAGACGGAAGTTGACCCTTCAATCAAACTTGGGGGAGTTTCATGAGGGGGGTCAGCTTCGAGTGCCATTGGACAGCAGTTCAGGTACCACCAGTGGCACGGGTACTTCTGGTTGAGAAACACTGATCTAACCCATCCCTCACCTCTTCAATTCTAACCCATCATTCACCTCTTCACTTCTGCTCCTGCTCCATTCTTCTTTTCCAATTCCAGAGAGCAGGAAAACCAGTGAAGGTGGGTACTGTCCACCACCCCAGTCAACCACCTCAGTTGGACCCATGAATGGACCGATTCTGCAGGTTTCCTAAAATATGCAATCAGGCCCCAACGTAGACATACAGCAGAATGCCATTATAGATATGGTGCAGAAAATAAAGGGATTTCATGAGGTTACCCAAAGACCATGTGTAGAGAAACAAAGTCCAGAGCCCTGAGAACATTCAGCAGAAAGGAAGAAAGCCAAGCTTCCCTCCCTCCTCCCAGCGGAAAAGCCATATTGATTTTTAATAATCTCTTTTTGTAGCCTTGAGCCCTTATTAGCACAGTTTAAATAAACAAAGAGCCTGGTTCAATAGTTAAATGATTTTAATCTACATCATGTCATTTCCCTATTTAATGTCATGAACGTCTCGCCTCTTTGGCAAAAGAGTCAGGTGCGGACAACAGTATACAACAGTCCCAAGAATGTGCGGTGGGGGGGGGGGAAGGGGGCCACTGGGGCTTTCCTCGTCTCAACCCAATCAGGTTTCGGTTTACTCCAGGAAATCCAAGGGTGAGGGGGCTTAGCAAATGGATTACTCATGCTCTTAAAAGGAGATGCATGTGTTTAAGTGCTTTCCTGGACCCTGGGCCAGCTGAAGACTGGAGACATCTTCCTGTTCCGAGGAATTCCCAAGTAGTCTCCACATCTAGGGCCTCACAGTCTCTAACAGGGACCTGATGGGTATTTTGCAATTCCCCTCCAAGCTAATTTTCTTCACCTTTCTGCTCTGCAAACTTGTTATCCTTCCAGTTTGTAAAACAGAACTCTTTGGCTCCAGTTGTTAGTTGGAAGCAATGGTCTCGCAGTTTCAGCTCTTCACAGTGGAGCGTGGATATTTTGCGCAGACAGTTGCTTGAACCAGCATACTTATTTAAGGAATATATTTCTGCTCCTACCTTTCTAGATCATCTTCGCAAGGCAGCTACCAACATTAAAGCCGTACTAGAAACAATCATGGCCGAAATGATAACGTGAAATCATTAAAAAGAAAAGCAGAAAAATACAGTGTATCTGTGAGAAAGGTCGGAGATCTCTGAATGAAGAGCAGTAGCTTCAGTAGGCATTTGAAGGTAGATAAGGATGAGTTTGATGGACATTCTCAGGAAGATGGTAGTGGTGATGGCACCATTGAGAAAGTCCTGATATCCACCATACAAACTTCAGCTGAAGAGGGACAGGAGAGCTTGTGGATGATAATTATCTAGTAGGTACATTTGGGTGAAGGCTGTCCTGGAGATAATCTGCTCCTTGGTCCTTTAAGAGCTCTGTCAGTCAGCCCCAGTGGCATCCCTGGCATTGGGTCTGGGGGGACCACATGCCCCAGGTGGCGGACCACAGTCCACCACCACCACCCACTCTCCAGAGCCCTTCGGATGACTGTGCCAGCTGAGCATGTCGTCCTCCAGCCTTCCAAAAGCATTCTGAAGCCTCCAGAGGGCCATTAAACCTTTTGGACGAAAACTGGAAGTCATGTTTAAAGGCCCTTTCGAGTCTCCAGATCACTTTTAGAGGACTGGAGGATGTCACACAAGGTTTCAGAGGCTCCTGGTGAGTCTGGGAAGCAGTCTTTATGTGGGGAGGGTGGGGACACATGGGCGAGGATTGCAACTGGTAAAAAAAAAAGCATTTTGAAGTGTACCCAGAAATGTATCAGAAGGCAATGGAACTGGCCCAGCTTTGGGGCAATGTGTGATGACAATCTTGACAGTGCCTTTGGGACCAATGAAAGTGTCCAAACTGTCTTCAAGGAGAGCCCCATGTGCAGTATATTGCAGTAATCTAACCTGGATGTGATTAGTGTGATTACAGAGGCATCCTTGTGTTTGATCTTAAGTAACCTTGGCTAGATGGTGTCCTACAATTATCTGACTGGAGGATTGGAACTCATCGGACCACTCCATCCCACCACTGTAAATTGACAGGTTTGACTGCTCCATTGGTTGCTCTACAGAAGGGTTCACTACAGCCATGACAGAGGACTGCAACCCCACAAAAGTGCAGGGCTGGCCGATAATATCATTTCACCCAGAGGACAAAGTTTGCTGGAGCTTTTTAGACATGTGGACATGCACAGGTATAAAGATACCTTAAATAAATAGGAGCTTCTGGAGCATTAGAAGACGCTGCTGCCGGAACGCTGGGTGGGACACTCGGGTGATCAACAGCCCGCCCGTCGCGTTCCAGAGCGTTACACCGTTTGCATAACGTACGCAAGCGGCGTAATTGGTTACGCAAACGGCATAACGCTCCGGAACGCGACGGGCGGGCTGTCGATCACCCGGATGTCCCGCCCAGTGTTCCGGCAGCATAACACCGCTGATTAGAAGAGTCCAAAATATGGCAAAATAGGCAGATGATGGGGAGAAAACCAGGGCATTCATCACACACAGCACCCCATTTAAAAGCTGGTTGCCCTCCTTACCGCTGCCGATTCTGCTCTGCTCATTTGCTTCTTAAATATTGCCAGCTTGTTGTGTCTTCATTGACTTTTCCTTGGGCCAAAAAAAAAAAATCATCTTTTTTTTCCCCTTTGGTAGGGCTGAGATGTTGGGAGGAACATGCAAGAAGTCCAGTTGTCACCTGCCCAGATTTGAGTCAAGAGCGTTTATTTTGCCTGGCCGTACTCCACTCTTTTATATTCTGATGACAGATTCCTGGTTTCCATCCCAGGTCGTCGTCCCCTTTCCTGACAGCAGCAATGAGGTTAGTGAAGAACAAAAGCCCGTTTATAAGACACTTGCCGCCACCCCCACCCCCACCCCAGCGCTCCAATTTGACTACAAACAAAGGACACCCTGACTTTGAGCTTACTTTTCACGTTATCGGGGGGGGGGGAACCATCTTGTGAGGACCAATGTTTTCAGTCGTCATTTCAGATCCCTATCTTTTGAACCCATCTCTTCTCAAAACAAACCATTAAGGTCCTTCGCACGTTTCTTTGGCCTTTACAGTTATTCTAAAGGTATCCCTTACTCTTCTTATTATTTTATCATTGCCTCAACCATTACCCATACCAACTCAGGGTGGTTTTCTTTTTTTTCGGGGGGGGGGGGGGGAAGCTCTGAAAGAAGAGATACATTGCATCCAACACTGATTACAGTTTTCTGGAAAATTTTGAAGTAGACATTTTCCGCAATGTTTCTGTCTCTTTTTTTTTGGATGCCATTTATTGGGATTGGTTTTTGAGTTAGCACACTTGATGTACCTTTAGCAAACAGAACTAAAAAATAAGTACCACATTAAATGCACGTACTATGGACATCTCAATTAGATTAGCCCTATTCGGTTTGGACCAGGGTATTTGAGAGACTGCCTCCTTCCATATTCCTACTGTACTCTCAGGTCAACTGAGAAGACCCTTCTGACTGTGCTCCCACCAGGTGAGGTGAGGGGGATGCTGGCCAAAAATAGGGCCTTCTCAGTGGTGGCTCCATGGTTGTGGAATTCCCTCCCTGGGAACAGCTCCCTCTCTAGCAATCTTTCAGAGGCGTCTGAAGACTTTTTTTTTTTTAATTTAAGGAGGCATTTTACTTAAGCTGCTGGCCTGCTGGGCTGGCATTTTTAATTTCTGATTTTTAATCCTTGTAATTTTATATTTGTTGAAATCCATTGGGGTCTGTTTATCTTTAATTGTTTTATATCATTGTTTCAATCTTTATTTTGTACTGTTTTTATCTTTTATTCACTGTTTGTATTTCAGTGTTGTAAGCTGCCTTAGGTGACCCAGTATGGGGCAGAAAGGCAGGATATAAAATTAATAAATAATAATTACTCTCATGGGCTCTACATGGGGCTGCCCTTGAAGACGGCCTGGAAACTGCAGTTAATGCAGATTTCAGCAGCCCGTATAACTGGTGTTTGATGGTCAAACTATCTCAGACAGGTGCTCTGCAACTTCACTGGCTGCCAATTCATTTCTGGGCCCAACTCAAGATGCCTGGGTTAACCTTATAGCTTAGCATCTGGGTAACCTCAAGGACCATCTTCTCCTGTACATTCCAGTCACCCGAGAAGTCCCTCCTATGTATGACACCTATTCAGAGGTTAGAGCAGTGGTGTTATGCTGCCGGAATGCTGGGCGGGACATCTGGGTGATCGACAGCCCGCCCGTCGTGTTCTGCAGCGTTATGCCGTTTGTGTTACCAATTACGCCACTTGCGTACGTTACACAAACGGCATAACACTGCAGAACGCGACGGGTGGGCTGTTGATCACCCGGATGTCCCGCCCAGCGTTCCGGCAGCATAACACCGCTGGGTTAGGAGATGGCAGCTAGTGAGAGGGCTGTCTCTGTGGTGGCATAGTAGCTCTGGAACTCACATTCTGAAGAGGTTAGAACTGCCCCCCATGCTAGACATGTTCCAATGGGGACTAAAAAAATTTTCTTTTGGATTTTAGTAATGGTGTCTTGTCTCTGCCTTTGTAGCTCCTGCCTTCCTTGCCCCTTTTAAAGGCATCTAGGCCAGGTGCCTAGGTGGTGGTCAGTGGTGTCATCTAAATGATTTAAGAACAGGTACTCACTTTTGATTGGCATGTGTTGGGACCCGCCCACCGGAAGTGATGTCATAAGCCAGAAGTGACGTCGTGGCAAGAAGAGACATGAAAAAAGCCCTTTTTGAGGCCTCAGACAATTTTAAACTGACCCAACAGTTGTAACAGTATTCCACAGTACCCCCAGAACACGTTAAGGAGGCCTGGCATCATGTTAAAGTGACCCAACAGTTCCAAAACCCCAGAGCAGCTCATTTTTCAGTGGCAAGGCAAGGCAAGGCTCCGCTCGCTGCCTGCCTGCCTGCCTGGCTCTGAGAACATGCAGGCAACTCAAACGTGCAGGAAATTCAAACATTGCGGGGGCAGAGTCGACGAGTGGGTGGGCGAATGGGCAGGGCCAGCCATAATCCTAGAAACAGGTACTCGCGTACCCCCACGTACCCCCTGCATGACATCACTGGTGGTGGTGGTCCCTAGGTACCTAGGGACGTGGTGGCGCTGAGCGTTAAACTGCTGAGTTGTGAGCTTGCTGACCGGAAGGTTGGCAGTTGGAGACCACATGCTGGAGTGAGCTCCAGTCGCTTGTCCCAGCTCCTGCCAACCTAGCAGTTCTAAAGCATGTAAAAAATGCAAGCAGCAGGGCCAGCTCTAGGAGTGGCGGGGCCCAATGCAGGACATTCCTGTGGGGCCCCCCACACTCCCCACAGGGCCCCCCACTCACCAAGAAGAGCACTTGTGGTGCCACACACAAAGTGTGGCACCTGAAAATAGTTGGTGGTGACAGGATGACATTTGGTGGTGTACGTTGTACGTTGGTGGTGCCATTTTGGGCACTTCAGAAGCTGGGGCAGCTGAGAGGGCTCAAGGTAAAGCTGCTCTGCTTGCCTTACTGACCAACGTACAATCCTAAGAGATCCTGACTGCAGCAGCAAGCAATATGCTCATGCACTGGTGCGGGGGCCCCCAAAGCACATATCATATGTGATGTGATAACATTGATCACATTGGCTTAAAGCTAGCCCTGGCAAGCAGATAAATAGGTACTACTTCGGTGGAAAGGTAACAGCATTCTGTGCGCTACGGCGTATAGTCATGCTGGCCACATGACCACAGAAGCTTGTCCTCAGACAAACGCTGGCTCTTTGGCTTAGAAACAGAGATGAGCACCGCTCCCTACAGTCGGTCACAACTAGACCATTTGGTCATGTAATGGGGAAACCTTTACCCTTACCTTTAGGCCAGGTGCCATCACAACATCCTATAAGTAGAGGTCAGTGAAAATGGTTTTATTTTTTCACAGATTTTGGTATTTTCCAAAATGAGACATGCAGAAAGTGGTGTCATGTGTTTTATTCCAAGGGTGCATTTTTAAAAAGTATAATAATTTTGGAGACCATTGGTATAGGATACTATCTAGGCATTTTGCTCCCCGGGGGGGGGGCAGCAGGGATGCATTTGGTCCCCTCCACATAGCACACTGGATTGTGGGAGAGGTTTCCTCCAATCCAGCCCCCCCCCCCCCCAAAAGGAATGTCTTTAAAAAAGCAATAGTGGGAAGAGGGACTGTGTTCTTTTTATAACGAGTTTCTATTGCAAAATCACTTCAACTATACAAAGAACATGCAACAGAGTTTAATGTTTGGATACGTTTAGCTATCCATTTATTGAAGAAAGATCAGGTTTGGGGGTCCCATAATTGTTAATGCTGCCAAGAGGACTACAATGCTGCAACTGAATAGCCAAATAAAGCATTTGGCTGAAAATCATGGCTGAACTGAAACCAAGATCAAAACACACCGGATTAAACATTGCACAGCTGGTGTAAGTGAAAACCATGGCTCCTCCATCCCAAGAAGAAACATTAAAAATAAAACCAACAACAAAGCAAATTCCTTAGGCATTTTGCACACTGCAAAAGAACTTAAAGTCTAAGGAGAAATGATCCTGTTCTTATATTACTGAGAGTGCAATCCTAACCTGGAATTAGGCTGGCACAGTTAGGCCAGCAATGTTTGACCGGCACAAGGACCACTGTAAAGTGTGTTGGGACAACTCTCAGAGTCTGGGAGGATGGCGCACATCTGTGTGCTGGTCTCTCTGACTCCGAGAGTGGTCCAAACATACTTTATGGTGACCCTTGTGCCAGCCAAACTTAGCTGGCCTAACTGTGCCGGCCTAACTCCAGATTAGGATTGTGCTCTGATTGGTTGAACAACACCTACAGCACTTTGCCACCTCTTATATATAACCTTGGAATCACAAAAAGAGGCGTGGACATCCACAATGCTTCCAGGTTGCGGTCCTTTCAATGGGTAAAAATCCGGAGGAAGTATGACACTTGGCATGACCCACTGAAATCAATGGAACTTAATACTTTAGTTTGCATTTGGGGTAGTGTACCATCTGCAGAACTGCTTGGTTTGAATCTCCGGCGCAGTCAGGACAAGAACTGAGAAACTGTGGATCTGGGTGTTGCTATACTGGCATGACAGATTGCCGTGTTTGCTGGCCACTGAGCTCTGGAGTGCAGAGCCATAACTAGGGTGGAGCCTGAGGGGCAAATCCAAGATGCAGGGGAGTGGCAATGGGATGCAAGCATCTTGTTGTCTTGCGTACTCCCTGAGGCATCTGGTGGGCCACTGTGAGATACAGGAAGTGGGACTAGATAGGCCCTTGACCTGATCCAACAAGGCTTTTCTTATGTCCTTACGTCCTTCTGCTGGGGTGTCAGCTACAAAGTGAAGAGCTGCAACAGCTCTGTGGCTGCAAGCTCTGTTTGCTACCCCAGTTTGGCCAAATTGGTTGAATTGCCCTAAGGCTGGCCTGGTTTGTAGGCAGAATGGTCCAGGTTCAATCTCTGGCATCTCCAAACAGAGCTGGAAAAGATGCCTGCCTTGATTGCTGGAGTTGTACAGTTATGCAGACTGTACAACCCCAGCAAAAGACAATATAAGGACAATGCTGTCAGGGAGAAGGAGGAGGAACTAGAAGGCCTGTGTAACCTGAAGAACTTGTGCAGATCACAAGCTAACATCACAGGTAAACTACTCACAAGAACTCAAATGCTTACAGCCCCCACACACCCTTGTCAGAGGCTTCCCATGAGTGTTGTGTGAAGCAAACACACCCACACTCTGAAATCTTAAATTGACATCTATTCAACACAGGCAGCTTTTCAAAGAGACATCTGTGTTGCATACCCTTAATAACCCATACCAGGTAAATTTCTGCAAGGGATATAGAGTGTTCCGAATTATTTACAGCTTTGCAAGTGTACAAAAACCAGAATGGCCCCTTAAAAACGTGGCACTTTCGCCCCAGGTTGCCCACACAAGTTGCTTTTGAAATGGTCCGAAGATGTAGATTTACAAGGCTAGACGGGACCTTCCATACAATGCCTTAAACATCTGTTGGATGTCTACACATCCACAGTCAAGTGTATGCGACTGTACTCAGTTTCACAGGGACTTCACCCCTGTAACAAGATCTGCAACTTTGTTTTCTGAGCTGCTAAAGGTAAGACTGATTTGCCTTATTTGTCGCCCCCCCCCCCAGTAAGCAACAGATCCCATGAGATCAGGATAAATGAAGATCAGCATTTTATTATTCACTGAAAGTCTCCCTATGAGCCTGCTTGGGAACTCAGATCTTCAGTGGAGATTACCTGCGCACCCACCAATGAAGATGGCAGACTGATGCTTTGGATTGAGATGGGCTACTCTAGTAACGGCTAATAACATGGCAGCAGGGCTAGCCAGTAAAAAAACCCAACCTAAGTGTGGGGTGCTAATCTGGGGGAAATGGTCCTAGCCATCTGGCTCTCCTATGAATGTCATCGGGCACACCATCAGGCTGACTCAGGGTGCAATTAAACTGTGCCATGGGGCTAATGCTCTTTCAACTAGCAAAGACAGACTGCCATTGTAAGTAGAGGCAGCTGGAGCATATGTACTTATCAATCAATCAATCAATCAATCAATCAATCACTAGTATTTATATACCGCTTTTCAACACAAAGTTCACAAAGTGGTTTACAGGCTAATAATAATAATAATAATAATAATAATAATAATAATAATAATAATAAAGTTGAATGGCTCCCGGTCCCAAAAGGGCTCACAATCTAAAAAAATGGAGAACACCACCAGCAATAGCCACGAGAAAGACACTGTGCTGGGGTGAAGAGGGACAATTGCTCTCCCCCTGCTAAATAGAGGACACCACTGGAAAAAGTGCCTCTTGAATGCTCACATGCAGCTTTAAGGTCAAGACAGTGGCGTTCCGGGGGGCGGGGAATATTAGGTCTTGCAGGAGCCCGAGTTCCTGTGTCACCTAGGGCGCAATCCTAACCTGGAGTTAGGCTGGCATAGTTAGGCCAGCAAAGTTTGGCTGACACAAGGGACACCCTAAAGCGTGTTTGGACCACTCTCGGAGTCAGGGGGATGGCACATGTCTGTGTGCTGGCCTCTGACTCCCAGAGTGGTCCAAATATACCTTACGGTGTCCTTTGTGCCAGCCAAACTTTGCTGGCCTAACTGTACCAGCCTAACTCCAGGTTAGGATTGCGTCCTAGGTGACTCCAACAACCACACAGTCATAAGTACATATGCTCCAACTGCCCCTACTTACAACGGCAGTCTCTCTTTGCTAGTCTTTTCCCCTGGAAAATCATCTTCCCTAGTTCTCCACATTTTTGTTTTCAGATGATGCCTTCTTAAAATGCTGTGAGAGTTGTCATGCTGTGTGACTTGTGAGAGCTGTCAATCATCAGAGTTCAGCTCCCTCTCCAGAGCCTGTAGAAGTCAACCTCCCGAGTAGGGGATGGAGACCTCTTGTGCCCAGTACACATGCATGCAAATAGATGCACATGAATGCTCAGGCGCCACACACAGTGCACAGCCTGCCATGTTGCACCCTACAGTGACTGCGGTCTATTTTGTGAACTGTTGAGAACAGTTTGGAGGAAATAATTATTTTTCTAGTTTATCTTTAACCCAAGTACAATCCTTCCCCTGGCTTTTAAATCTGTGGAGGACCTGCTACTACAGAACAAATAAACATAGCAACCCATAAACTAGAAGCCATTTTGGGGGGAGAGAGAGGAGTGTGCCTTCAGGCAGCAAGGATAAAGAACAGTTTAACTCAGCAGTTTTCTCAATCGTTTTAGCACCAGGATCCACTTTTTAGAATGACAATGTGTCCAGGACCCACTGGAAGTGGCCAGAAATGCCATCATTGTGACATCAGAACCTGCTGCTTTCCTGAAAATGCAGCAAAAAGTTGGGTTATTTCTCAGTATTTCTCATTATTTCTCATTATTTCTCTGGGTTACTTTCCATTAGCAAAGTGAATCAGAAAGAAAAAAGCTGATTTACAGCCATGACACAAGCAAAACAACCACACAGCCCTTCCTCTTTCCAGCATCTCACCTTCCTATCTTTTCAATATGGCAGCCTTAGCTGCTTCATGACCCACCTGAAGGTGGCTTTCGACCCACTGGTGGGTCCCGACAGTAGAGACAGAAGAGCTGTTACAAGTATGTTCTCATTTCCATATGCCAATAATAGAGATGTATGAAAGTACTGCACATCCTCACTTAAGCTTCTTACAGGAAATAAATTAAAGGTAGACAGAACCCCCTAGAGAACATGTCCTTGTCACACTCATAATTGTTTGGCTTCCTTCTCAGAATTCCTAAGCTTTTATCCATGTAGGAACCTCCTACTTTGCCTCCAAACTCCCAGTAACCATTAGCTCACTCATCTGAGCAACCTATGCTTGACAGTTCATCCCAAGCCTTTATTTGATTCAAGCAAGTAGCTATTCCAAGCTGCTTTATAGCCCAGAAAAGGTGTGTGTGTGTGTGTGTGTGTGTGTGTGTGTGATAATTGTCTAAACTAATATTTGAACGCAGTCTGCCTTCCTAGAACAAACCTCTCTAGGTAAATATTAGCTGAAAACCTAAAACCAGCAACCCAGCTTGCTAGACAGGAAAGATACAACTGGCCTGCAATACAGTACACACTTTCCTGGGAGTAAGCTCCATTGCCTATAATAGGGCCTACTTCTGAGTAGGCATGCATAGGCTTGTGCTGTGGGTTTTTCAAATCTGTCTTCCTTAATCATGTACACTTATCTAGTTAGGAAGAGCAATCAACCTCTGAGCAGATTTCAAGACGTATGGTTTTAACATTCATAGCAAGCTAGGCTTATAAGTCTCTGGGTTAGGCTTGTAAATCTCCCTCCTTTCTATGCGCAGAGGGAGGTTGGCTGTTCGTGACATCATGAGAATTTCTACTTTCATTTAGCAAATCATGCTGCTAGCCCTCATCATTATAGGAAAAATGATTGGCCTGTCTTGTTAAGATTTTTTTTTAAAGGAGACTGAAAATCTGAATGACGTACCCAGGCAACATTTTAGTAACCTTCCCAGTTCTGACTTCCTTCAATGGCCATTACTTTCAGATTGTACTGTCTAGAAAACGCTTGTCTCCCTCACTCACACCTCAGTCCTGGCCCCCAAGTTCCAAATCCTTGTAAAAACTGGGATTCAAAAAAATCCACTAGAGAAAATCCATCCACACAGCTGCATCATGTATCCTAAACTCAGAATCTGAGTTGAGTGCAGGTGTTGTGCAGCCCAAATAGGGATAGCCATGGCTAATTTTGTAAATTGATCATTATCTCAGAGCAAATATTCAGGAATTTGTGTGAGAAAATATCCTCTATCTGGGATTAATTACATGGATGTCTTGGGGCCCTTTCAAACTCTGTTTATCCTCAAATATTAGCTAGAGTTGGGGTTTTTTTTTTTTTTTTTTGGCTTATCATTTCCAAAGAGTATTTGGCAGCGCATCTGGCCTTTGATTGGCTGAAATATATGGTACTCTCGCTGACATCAGATCTGGGCAAGCATTGGACACGCATGCAGGAATCTGGCCCATTCAAACAAGATTGTGGAGATTGCTATTAAACTCGTAAGACAAACAGACTTCTAACATAACGCAAAGCTTTAAAACCATATAATGTATCCTGAGCGTCTGCTTTATACTGAAGCTTTGTTCCATCTAACTTGCTGTTGCCTGGACTAAAGTGGCAGTGGCTCTCTAAATAATTCAGGTAGGACCTGGTGATGTCAGAGAGAGGATCCTGGGACTGTCTGCATGAAAAAGCAAATGATGTGCCATTCAGCATCGTTTTTTTCCCCTACTGCTCAATTCCAAAAGCAGGATGTCTGGTGGCGAACTATCATAGCAAAGCTACTACTAATAAAAATATAAAACCAATGGAAGACACAAACAATATGCAGAGCAAACAGCAATCAAAGAAAATCTGACGACGACAGAATAGCCTAGCTCAGTGGCTCAGTGGTTCCTTAGGGCTCCAGGGCACACTCATAGGGGTGCCATGGGGCGACTCCAGTGGCCCCTCCTATTGGCTCTCCTGAGCACTGCCATATTGGATCATCTGAGATATCATGAGATTTGAGTCCCACCATCTTTAGAGCATAAGAACACAAGAAGAGCCCTGCTGGATCAGGCCAAAGGCCCATCTAGTCCAGCTTTCTGTATCTCACAGCGGCCCACCAGGTGCCCCAGGGAGGCATGAGACAACAAGATGCTTGCATCCAGCAGTGTTATGCTGCCGGAACGCTGGGCGGGACATCTGGGTGATCGACAGCCCGCCCGTCGCGTTCCTCAGTGTTACACCATTTGCGTAACGTATGCAAGCAGCGTAATTGGTTACGCAAACGGTGTAACGCTGCAGAACGCGACGGGCGGGCTGTCAATCACCCAGATGTCCCGCCCAGCATTCCGGCAGCATAACACCGCTGCTTGCATCCTGTTGCCATGCAATCCAAGATGGCCGCACCCGATTGAGCAGGGAAGAAGAGGCTGTGGGGCGCCTTGACCCTGGTAGGTTTGGGAATCACAGGCCTAGCAGATCAAGCTAAAAGAAGTGTATGGTTCAGATCTCATACAATCACAGAGTTGGAAGGGGACTTCAAGGCTTTCTCACCCCAACCCTTGCTTGGGGAATCCTCCCTAGGGCAGTTACAAAAGGTGCCATGAAGCAAATGAGCCCATTTGAATAAGGTGAGGGATTGGGCCCTGAACAGAGGGATGGTGAATTCTTCTCAGCCCTGTATGAAAAGTGGACCCTTCCTAAATTCTACACAAAGCAGAACACACCTTGACAAAGATATAAGAGACCTGACATCCTTTGCATCTGGCCACCCGGTCAGAAAATTACTAAACTGAATCTAGCCATCCCCTCACATTCAGGGCACAATCCTAACATGGAGTCAGGCTGGCACAGTTAGGCCAGCAAAGTTTGGCTGGCAACAGGGACACTGTAGAGTATGTTTGGACCACTCTCAGGTTGCAATCCTATAGACACTTTTCTGGGAGTAAGCACTCCCTGTTGAACACAACAGAGCTTACTTCTGAATAGCCATGCTTAGGATTGTATTGTCAGAGTCAGAGAGGCCAGCATACAGACGTGCGCCATCCTACCTGACTCAGAGAGTGGTCCATACGTTCTTTACGGTGTCCCTCGTGCCAGCCAGGAAGGATGTTCACTTCCTTTAACAATGTTTAACGTTCAGATCTCATGGTCAAGAAGGTACATCACAAGGCACAAAGGAAGTGGTCACCTGAGATTTTGGCACTAAGAGTGGAGCTTTCATACCCTGTGTGACCATCATCTATCCATTCCATCTTGTCTTCATTCATTCATTCATCCGTCTATTCTAAAATGCAAGAGACATCGTCAATGACCAAACGATGCATTCAGTCAAGACACAATCCACACAAGGCCTTGAGTTCTACATTCCTTGGGTAAGCTGTTCCAGGACATGATAAATGGCTTCCAGATGCTCGAAGTGAGCCTATTCCGCTGGTTTCTTGTGGATGCAAACTACAGATGTGGCCCTTCCACGAGACCATTTCAATTGTGTTCTTGTAACCTGCCTACATGCCCTTATTCTCCTCTTGCACATCTTGCCATCTTGCCACGCTGACGGTGTTTGTTCAAACAACGAACAAATAACACTGTGTAACACAATTTGAGCAATTTCACATTCCTCTGAATATTTTGATGTTTTTTTAAAACATTAATTTTAGTGTGAGGATTTCAAAAATGCTACTATTTTTGGAATAGCATCACTAGTTTAGCCACAATTTATGATATGCAGTTGTTTGATATGGGGTGTATTACAATGCATTAGGCCAGCGGTTCCCAAACTGTGGGTCCGAGACCCAATTTCTGGTGGTTAGCAAAACTGATGGAGCAGATTAGGCTATGAGCATCAAGGGTTAAACAAGCTGCTACTGAGCAGGGGGGGGGGACCATCTTCCCCAAAGGCGATCTGAGAGTATGTAGCTCATGTAACATTAAGGTTAACTTTCTATGTTGATTTGTCTAGGAGTCAGTCTTACAGAACACCGTGAGACGAGCCTTCTGAGTAAAGACGCATAGACAAGAATTGCATACACCATTTGTATTTATTTGGATTTTTAAAGTCCCATTTTTATACTTTTGTCTTAAACAACTGTAATCCACTCAAAGAGCTGCATGAATGCATCTTTAAACAGGTAACAGGAGAAGACATCACTCGAATGAAGAAATGTGAAACTTATTTTTGTTATTGCATAATCTTATGAGATGATTTTTTCACAATAACTACATTGTATAACACAAAAATGGTTTATGTTGAATTTCTTATTCAACATAAGGAATATTTCTTATACAATTCAGAGGCCCTGATTTCAACAGTAATCTTCATTTGTTTGTATCATCAAAACTTTTTTTATCTTAAATTTTGTGTTTGTCATCTACCCTATTGCCTAATGCAGTGGTCCCCAAACTCTTTAGAAGCCCCAGAGGCTGCTGCCTGAGTTATAAATGCCAAGAGGAGTGGGTATAATAGTGATTGGGCAGCAGTGCTCCCCCCCAGTAGCAGCTTGATGTCCTAGTAATCCTTGATGCACATAGCCTAATCTGCAGAATCGGGGCCACGTGGTTTGGGGACAAAGGCTTGGATGAGGCCTATTGGCCACATCCCATTTCCACCCCCCTCCCCAGGCTAGAACACCTATGGGCCCACCCATCCCCTGCCCAGTTACTCCCTCCCACCTACCCTCCCCATGCCCAGAACCACTCTTGCGCCAGCCGAGTTCAGCTGGCGCAGGAGGGGCGCTGCAGCTCCTCTGCCTGGTGCCATTGAGACGACACTGCTACTTGCATTGGCCCGACGGCACTAGTGCCGATGGGGGGGTGCTGGTTGGCGCCCCCATGTCAGTGCTAGCAGCGTTGGGCCAACACAAGCACATTGCGTCAGCTCAATGTCGATCTTAGGATTGCGCCCTTGCTCCTAGAGAATAGATAACTGCATCTATCTTTCTAAATAGATAGAAAAGCATCTGGCAGAGTCAGGGGCGTATCTAATGGGATGCGGATTGGCACGAGCCATGGGCACCATCTTGCAGTGGGGTGCCATTGGCATGGCACCCGCCCCGCAACATGGCGCCCCCCCCCGCCCAGGTCCACCTTAAGGGCTCCGTCCACGACTCCATGGCCCACCTTAAGCTGCATCGGAGGACAGAGAGGCATGTGGGCAGTCCCTAGCATATGCTTAGTTCAGGCGGCTGCAGTTACCTACCAACCACGTGGACGAGCGGCGTCAGCAGAGCAGAGCAGCGGACGACCGGCGACAACAAAGAGGCAAGTGGCAAGTTTCTTCTTGGCTGGTACTCGTGGGGGCTGCTCGGCGTGGGGGGGGCTGCTCAGCGCGGGGGGGGGGGCTGTGC
>JAJKFI010038871.1:0-28738 GCA_029204185.1 Lerista edwardsae | reverse complement strand
GAGAGAGAGAGAGAGAGAGAGAGAGAGAGAGAGAGAGAGAGAGAGAGCAGCCCGAGCCTCTCCTCCAGGCAGGAGGTATTCCAGCCTGGAGGCCGTGGCAGCCCTGAGATGCTGCACCCTGTGTGAAATCAAAGGCTGGCCACGCAACAGGCGTCAGTGCGGATCACAGGAGGACCAGCCACAGAACAAGTGCTGGCTGCCCGCAGGCAAAGGCCTTTCTCACTGAGCCCCAGGGGGGTGAGGGGGCGTGGGGGCATCATGTGTCACTTAATCGACTGCAGCAGCAAGCGTGGCCTGGCAAAGGGAAGCAAACCCATTCCCGGCCTGCCATGCTCGGAAGCCCTTGCAAAGGACACTCTGGTGCAGGGAAGGCAGCCACAGGGCAGAGCGAGGAAACAGCTGCTGCAGCCGGTGCCTTGCGAGGAGGCCCAGGAGGCTCTTGGAGGCTCTGAGCCAGCGAGAGCACCTCTCGCACGCGGGAGGCCCCAGCTGCAGCCCCCGACAGCCGTCCCGATCAGCTCCTGTCCTTGGAAGAGCCTACCCCGAGTCCTGGTTTCATTGGCATGTGCTGGCAGCCCCTTCCCTGTGCAGGCCACGGATGCTCAACGCAGGGCAGGTGGGCCGTCTGCAGGCGAGTCGTGGCCGTGGCTGAGTTGGTCAGGCTGAACTCAGTGACTTCCCGCCCAGCCCTCTCCAGCTCCTCTTCCTCTTCCAACCAGAGACCCCAGTGCTGCAGGGGCCCAGCGATGGTGGAGGAGCTGGACCCAGCAGCAGCCTAAAGGAAGGGCTTGGTCTGCCCCCTGCTTTCTTCTCACAGTGAACTGCAGAATCTGCCTTCCGGTGCTGGTTCTGTTTGGGCAACTAAAAGCCCTCCTCCTCGCCTGCCTCTAAATCCACTTGGCGTGTGGAGTGATTAATCACTCTCTTGACCTTATCTGAATCTGCTCCACACATCAAGGCCTCTCTGCAATTAACATCTGGGATGGCGTTTTACGGAGCACAGGCTCTCCTGGAGGTCGCCCAAGGGGACAGGCAGAGGACTTCCTGCTCTTTGCCTCGCGTCTATGGAGGTGGAGGTGCCGGGACCTGATCCTCGGACCATCGTTCCACCTGCTCTGCCAGTGAGCTGCCAGCAACTCTCTGGCCTAAAAGAGGCAGAGGCTGCCCCAAGCTGTGGGTCACAAGCCCTTCCCCTTCCAGGCTTTGGCTCCCATCAGTGGGGGGCAGACACTCCTCATGGCGCCCGGCGAACTCCACCAACCAACCCCCCCCCCCCGATGCCCAGGGCTGGGCTGCAGCAAGCTCCGAGGTGGGCTGGGGAGGGAAGGCCGAGCATCTTGGAGACGGAACAGGCTGCCAAAGCCCCGGGTTCCTTTGTCGCTGGACACACACACCCCCGGTCACCGCCAAGGCCTTTCCAGGTGGTGCCAAACTGGGCTGGCAAGACGGCTTCCGGCTCTCTGCCCACCACCCTCAGTCCCAGCCCTGGTGCCACTTGGCACCACACTCCCATTTCACATGCGTCCCCCCTTCCTGCCGGCGGTTCTCTTGTCAACACTCACAGTCTGGCCAGGCACCATTGCGGGAGCCTCCCCAGCCCCCCTGCCTGCCTTCCTGCCCCACTCGGATTCCAAGGAAGAGCAGACCCACGGACCGGGCATTCTGGTTCCCACAGTGGCCGGCCAGAGATTTCCAGCACACCCACGAGCCAGGCAGTGCTCTCCCCTGCTGGGACCCCCCCCCCAAATGGGAGCATCCTGCCTCGGCCCCTGGTGGCTCCGCAGTGAGAGGCCTCTCCCTCCTCTCCACGACCTGCCCCAGCCCCTCTGAGCCCCAGTGGCCGGACGAATGCCAGGCATCAGTTCCCTCTGCCCTGAATCTGCTCCCCAGCCGTTTCACAGAGTTCCAGCATTAGTCCCTGGGAAGAAGAAGAAAACGGCTGTTTGGGTCTGCTTTTCCTGTTCTCCCCCCCCCCACAGGTTGCCCTGCATGCCCCACCCTGCCAGTTGCTTTGCAAAGCCTAGGCCCAGCCGCTGCAGAGTGTCTCCAAGGTCCTGCCTGTGCCACCCCCAGATCCCCACCACCACCACCACCCCACCCAGGGCCAATTACAGACATTCCCCCGCATGCTGGCACTGCCCACAGCACGGCGACTGCAAGCTGTTCCAGCAGAGACCACGTGGTCCCTACAGGCAACTCAGCGGCACTGCCAGAGAGAAGCCCGACCGCCAGGAGAGAGGAGAGGGAGGGCCCAAAGGGAGGAACACACACCCATGCGCAGAGGGCCAGGAGCCGGTGTGGGGCATGAGCGGAAAGCAAGGGCCCCAATCCAGTGGACTGCAGGGAGCCCTCCGGTTCACAGGCCTCGGTGCGTAAGTCTTCCAGAGCACGAGACGTTTGCTGCTCCATTCAAAACTAGCCCTGCACCAGTTTGCCTCTCCATGTTGGTCCCGCCCTCCCAGCAGGCGCACAAGGTTCCCCCTCCCTGACTCCCGGCTCACCAGCAGTATTGTGCAAGGCTGAGCGACTGGTCCAGTGCAGACGAACAGGGGCTGGAGCCCACCCAGACCTCCTTGGTCTAGCAGCCAACACTGACCCTCAAGACTCCGTGAGCGGAAGACCTCAGCGCGAGCTACCTGTGGCCACCAGGACTCAAACCCACGCAGGGAACGACAGGGAATTCTCATCTGTCACTTGGACCATCACTACCCGCTAGTCGGAGTGGAGGCGGATAAAAAGATCTCGGCCAGCAAGGCTGGGAGAGGCGGGCCCTCTTTGAGCTTCAGGCCTGAGAAGACGGGGGGGGGGGCAGCAGCCAACTGGAGGGCTGGGCCAGGCAGGGGAATAGTCCGACACGCCCTGAGGCAGATTCACATGTGCAGCCATCACCACGAGAGCACCGAACACCCTGCAGGAGATGCATTTTGTTTTCTTGCAAATGACATGTACTGTACAAAACAGGCAAAAGTCTCCCCTCTAAAGTGAGGAAACACTTGCATTTAACACACACACACACACACACACACACACACACACACACACACACACAGGGAGAAGAAAGGAGGAGTCAGATGGCGGGAAGCCAGTCGTTCCCCAAATGGAAGCTGTGAGAACTGACCCAATGAACGGTCTCAAGGGCAGCTCTGGCCAGCCCAAAGGAGGCGCTACTGGAGGGGATGACTGACTGCAGCCGCCGCGCTCCCGCCTTAACCGCTCCTCCCAACAGGGTCTGCGCTGGGAGCAACTGGACCACGGGCTCTCCACTTTTGGCCTGCGCCATACTACTTCGCACTTATTTAATTTATTTATTTATTTATTTGAAAGCACAATCCTAACCTGGAGTTAGACCAGAACAGTTAGGCCTGCAAAATTTGGCTGGAGGGCCGAACAAGGGCCACCGTAAAGCGCTTTTGGATGACTCTTGGAGTCAGGAGGATGGCGGTGTGCTGGCCAATCTGACTCTGAGAGTGTCCCTTGTGCCGACCAAACTTTGCAGGCCTAACAGTGCTGGTCTAGCTCCAGGTTAAGATTGCGCCCTAAAAGATTTTTTTTTTAAATCCTGGTTGTCCGGTGCCACAGCAGATGCGCAAGGCGGCTTACAATTCAGATTAAAAAATTTTAAACATTAAATAAAATCTTAATAAGGGGCAACAACCAATTCTAGGAGGGCAACTGTTTATAACGAAACAGATGCATTATATAACGTTAAGTGTTCATTATATAACAGCTTCGTTATAGTTGCTGTGGAGGCGGGGGAGCAGACAAACAAAACACAAGATGGAACCAATGTGTTTTAGCCCCCCCACCACCCCCGCACCTAAAGACCATGAAGGGGGGGTGCAGTTCTTGGTCTCCCCTGGTGGGAGATTCTATAGTTGTGGCGCTACTACCGAGAAGGCCCGCCCCCGTGCCACCCGCCCTTGAACTTGGGATGAAGGAGGACACTGTGAAGGCCTCCTCTTGGAAGAAGCACCAGAAGCAACTGGCACTGAGGTCATCACCATTTTTGTCCAGATTGGGAGGCCAGACACAACGTGACAAACATCAGGAAGAGGCTCGGGGGGGGATGTGGGGGGGGGAGCTTTTTTGAGCCCACAAAAAGTACAGGCTGGAGCTTGGCCTGCCGAGCTGAACCTCCCGCCACTGTTGCTGGGCTCACTGCCAGGTGTCCCAGTTGTACCAGACACCTCCTCAGGTACCACTGGAGTTGCAAGTGCTGCCGGCTGAGAAACGCTGGACTGGACCATTCAGCCCCCCCCCTCCCAAGCACACGTGCTGGGAATCCTGCCCTTGTCTCCCTCTCTCCCTCCCCTGCACGACTGGGCACATCTCAGCCCTGTACGCCCTCAGGGGGCGTCCTCTTTCTAGCCCGAACACTGTAGCCTGTCCTTGGCCGGGAGGTGCCCCAGCTGTCTTGCTGCGCCGAGCCGACGTGACTGCCCAGACCGGGATCCAGCTGGGCTCAGGGACTGAGCAGACTGATGGGCGGCTCCTCCGGCGCCTGCGTTTTGTGCTGATCAAGGGAGCCGGGCTGGTTCTCTGAATTTTTTACGAGTCCAAACGACCTTTAATTGCCATCTGTGCGGGGCTGTGCTTATCCTCTTCTGCTCGAGGCACGGCAGAGGCCGGTTATTGAGCTGCTTCGGGCAGAAACCACCAAGGGACACATTTTGCTTTTTCATTTATTCGCTGCCAGGTAAAGGCCAGGTTAAATCAATTCCCCTTTTTCTTGCTGATTCCACAGTTCCCCACCAACAGGGCTGTTCGTCGGCTTCGAGCGTCCATGTCAGCGCAGCCAGCCTTGCTCGGGCCGACGAGCATCGCCCCAGAGGGCTCGGGACGAAAGTCACCTTCCCGACGGTGCTGCTGGCAGGAAGCCCACCCGCTGTTTTCCACAGGCATGGGGAGAAGGCAGGAAAGGGGGCCTGTCAACCTGCTCTCCACTTGGCAGGGAGTCCCTCGTGGCCCTTCCTGGCCTTTTTCTACATGGAATTTTTCTACAAGGAATTGGCTCTCAAAATGCATCCTGGGGAACCTGCTGAGTCCTGAGGAGGCTGCCAGGGAGCAGGGCAGGCCAGGTGGGCCCAGCGTGGGCACTGCCATGAAGAGCAGGGCCTGGAGCAAGCTTTGCCCCCTCGTCCATGGCTGGGGGGGGGGGTCACTCTCTGGTGCATTCCCCTCGCTGCTGCTGGACCAGAACCGCGGGGCTGTCCCACCCGCATGTGCCCAGGCAGGCTGCTCTTCTCCTGTCCGCGCCCTGCCAGCGCTCCCACCTGCCCACCCTGCCTGCACCGGGCAGCAAATCAGCAGCAGGCTGTTCCCAGGAGGCTACAGGCTGGCTTCCTCTGTGCTCCCCCCCACAAACACACACACGCACATGATGATGACGATACCAGGTGATCCTAATATCTCTCTCTCTCTCTCTCTCTCTCTCTCTCTCTCTCTCTCTCACACACACACACACACACACACACACACACACACACACACACACACACACACACACAGGGGGGGGAGAGACTTCCATTCCAAATATACACTCCAGAGAAAACACACAAAAGCAAAGCAAATGAGTAAAATGCCTTGGTAGAAAGTCAGCAAGATTTTTCCTGTTTGGGGGGGGGGGGCGGGGGAAGAGAGGCAGATTTTGCATCAACTCTTGTTGTTTTTCCACGGCTGATTAAAGAAATGCAAAGAGAGTGGCAGGAAAAAACCCTTCAAAGCACCAAACTGCTGGCCCAGAAAACAGGAGTGGAGTTCTCGTGTGGAGGGCTGGACTGTGCAAAAATCTTGTGGGTGCACAAGATGGAGAACCCGCCCAGCCCAAGAGAGTTTGACAGCGGGGCAGGAGGAGAAAGGAGTATTTTAATGGTGAAAGGACCAATTCATTATTTCATAGAATTGCTGTTAAAATACTTGTAAACACGCACACTGGTTTATTATGTTGCATTATTATGTCCTTTTGCAAGTGGATAAAGCAGTTTACACAGAACAAGGAGATTCCTCCTGGGTTCGACTTCTGTGGGACCAGCACAGAAATAAATTCCTTCCCTCCAAGGGCTTCAGTTGCCTTCAGACTGGACAGTTCACAGCTTAATTAAGCCAACTGGCCACACAGCACTGGGACACCACCACATCCTCAGCATTATTGCCAAGTGGGCAAAGGTGGCAGCTCAAGCACTCTGAAAAGCCACCCCCATCACTCCTGTCAAGGTGAAAGTCACACTCTGAGCTGGCATCCAACACCTCCTACACCTGCAACCGAAGACTCTCCTGCAGCATTCCCTGAAATTTCCCTGGCAAACATTCCGGTTCCTCAGTAGATGAGGAAAAGTGAACTTGTGAGAGTCCAAGAGGTGCAGGCCTGGAGGGCTGTGAGGCTGCCGTCCCTGGAGACCGGGGAGGGAGGGAGGGGCCGAGTCTCTCTCTCCCCCAAGGAGTCTGTTTCTGTGAGCTGAGTTCCAGTGGCCTGTTTGGGAGCAAGTCCCAAATCCTCAGTGGGACTGACTTCCAGGCAAGAGGGCTCTGGGCCAGTGGCGTTTCTATAGGGATGGCAAAGCTCTAAGTTTTGCAAGAAGCCTTACCTTGCAGTGGAAGTCACTCCTCTCCTGCACCGTTTTAGCCAATCCTCACAGGGAAAAGCAACATCTTGGCGTTGCTTACTGGCTACAGCAGCAAGGGAGAGGAGGGATTTACATGACAGGGTAAGGCTTCTTGCAAAACTTAGAGCTTTGCCATCCCTGTAGAAACGCCTCTGCTCTGGGCAGCAGCCCTTGTTCTCCCAGGACATCAAAGCCTCTCCGAACAGCGCATACCTGCAACACCAGGACACGTGAGCTGGAGGCTCACGGCATCAGAAGTCCTGCCTCCACTTGCGGACTGGCCCTTGGCCTGCCAAGCAGGGAATAAAACCACAGAAAGTCTTCGGACTCCAGAAAGGCTCAGTAGTTCGCCGCAGCCCATGAAACTGAACACAACCTGCCACCCATTTCTTGAGACCTGCTGGGTGCTCAAGACTCCCCCCCCCCACCCAGCCCATTTCTGCAGTTCCAGGAGGGCCTGGGCTGAGCTGAACATTCTCACAGGACTTTCAGCTTGGCCCTTGCAGGAAGAGGACAGTTCAAAGGGGGAAAGTGGGGGGCAAAACCCACCTTATTGACCCTCACTAGCTTGGTCACGATGGAGGCAATGGCTCGCCCTGCAGTTCCTGGCCCCCAGACCCTCCACTCCAAGCAGTGCCACCTCCTTACGCCTCCACACTCCACGGAGCCCCTGGAAAGCCTGCCGGCCACTCCTGGCACTGCAACGTCCTTCCCAGACCACCCTCCCAAGCTCAGGGCACACAGTGACGAGAGGTGCTCAAAGAGGGGAATTGGGGGAAAGAAACGATGGAGGTCAAGAGGAGCGGGACTGCCAGTAGGGCTTCGCATGCAGACATCAGTTCTGTGCCCCCCAAGCCAAGCACGGGGATGTGGGTTCTCCACACAGCCCTTTCAGAGAAAGGTGGATCGAACCTGGTGGGCTGCATTCAGTGTTGCGGATGGCAGATCCCCTTCCAAAGAGCAAATGCAGGTACGCATTTTAATTATTCCAGCCGTTTCTGCCCCACTTCTCCACGCGAGCAAATACAAAGCCCCGGGCAGCGCACAGCAAGTGAACCCCACAAACATGGAAATAAAAGTGAGGCGTCCGTTCCACAAGGCAGGGCGGCTGCGACCTCAAAAACAGACGTCAGCAACATAACACAACAGCAAAGCTGCAGACTGAACGCTCTGGGGAAAGGAAGGCCTCCGAGGCGGCTTGGAGCCCCCCACCAGCCGGGCAGAAGCACTCCGGAGCTCTTGCTGGAGAAGGGTCTTCTGTTGCCCTGCCCGGAGAGGCCTCAGGGACAGGCAGGGGCGGCTCGGCAGGAGACGGACTGACAGCAGCCACTTCGGAGAGGCCTCCCTCGGCCTGCCCTTCCGGAAGGCGGAACACGCGGTCTCGGGGCTGCATTAAGACAGGCTCCTCCGGGGGCTTTAAAAATTAATCACTCTTTACCTCTCCGAGATAAAACAAGTCAGGAAGCAGAGCTGGGAACAAATAAGCTTAACTCTCAGAGCCCCCCCCCTGCCCCCGCCTTGCCAGAATGGAAGCAGCCGCAGCCCCACACCCACGCGCCACTCACTGCAACGGACTCTGTGCATGCTCAAACGACACAGCAGCCCTTCCAGCGAAGGACGAGGGCTGCTCCGAGGGCCCCAACCTCCAGGAATGGGACAATCGCGTTCCCAAACGCACAGCTGTGCCCTGCAGCCGTGTTGCGCCCGGGGCGCCCACACCAAAGACCCTGACTGTCCAGGACCCCTCGGAATGCAAAACAAGGTCCCAGGTCCAGCCCCCCCTCAAGATCTGGGAGAGCTGCTGCCTGGAGGAGAGGAGCCAGTCAGTGGCTTCAGGTGGCTCCCCCTCTTGGGCAGGAAAGTCAGTGGCCGGCACACTTGTCTGGCAGGAGGGAGGGGGGCTGCCCTTGCCCAGCTCCCTCCTGCAGAGAGAGGAGACGCCCAGGGATCCTGACGTGCCCCCCCCCTCAGCATCTCATTCCCTCAGGCCTAGAGTGCACTGCTAGGGAATGGAGTAGAGCTGCCTGCTGCTCTAGAGAGAGCCAGAGCAGCAGCCCATTTCGGGGAGGGAGCTGTGCCATGCCTGCAACTCATCCCCCCCCCACTTTTCCAAGGGGAATCCTCTGAAAGGGCCCCTCCCCAGCGCATTCTGAGCAGCTGCCTCCTGCCAACCAGAGGGACCCCAATGGGCAGCCTTCAGGGCAAGAGGGTCCGGGGTGTGTGTGTCTTTTCTGCCCCTTCCCGCCCCTGCTGCTGCAGCTCAGTGACCCTTTCTCCGCCCATCCCCCTTCCTCCTTTCCACGTCTGTGGAGTGGACTGAGGAGCAGCAGAGAGGGTGAGGGGGGCACCTGGCCAGCCTGCTGCCTGCAGCCACCCCCTCAGCCAGCCTGACGGATGAGCTGCCCCTGAGCAGGTGTGCGTCTCTGTGTGTGCACGTCAAAGGCAAATTATCCAGTCCCTCCAAATGGCACCAGTCAGCTTCGACAGTGGGTAAGCAATGCTAGTGGGGCTGGGGAGGGGTGCAATGCAACCAAGGAACAGGAACAGCACCCCCTGGATTGCTCCTAATGGATGCATTCTGTGCTCCCGCATTAACTTCCCCTAGCAGTGAGTTCCAGGGGCCACCTCTGCCTGTCCCAGCTGCCTGTCCTGGCCGAGGCGGCATTTTCACTTGCTGCCTGTGTGCCCCGGCCCCTGTAACGAACTAAGAGCGTCGTCAGTTTTGGCAAGCCGTTGAATCGTTCTTCGCTAGGCACATTTTTAACCTTGAACGGGGCAGATCCAGCTGAGCTGCGCTTCAGAAGAGATCAGGATCAGGTTAGCGTTACGACTCTGACTGAGTACTGGGGGGAGTGTCTGTGTGCATGTGCCGTCTCTGCCGTGAGGATTCCTGTGAACCGAAAGGCAGAATATGGAAGCTGAAATAAAGAAATAACCTTTTTGGCCATGCTTTTCTTCTGAGGACTGGTCCTTCCCCGGGCCTTTCCAACTGCACAACAGGCCTGCCAGTTGGGCTTTGCAGCTCTGAACACCCCTGCTCTCCCTCAGTCTGGCAGGCCAGCCACTGGACCACCTTGGCACATCCAGGTGGCACATCCAAGAAACCCTGTCCCTGCGCTTGGGAGCCCTTGAGACAGCCCAAGGCTGCCCGCAGAGGAAGAGGAGCGTGCACACTCATGCACTAATACACACCGCGCCCGTTCTCCGGCCCACAAAGCTCTGCACTGTCTACGGAGTGGCTGAAGCTCTTCACCAGACACCTCCAGCCCTGCCCAGAGATGTTGCCAGTTGTGGCATCTGGGATATTTGGCATGCAGAGCCGGCGACCCACTGCTGAGCTGCAGCAGCTCCCCATTTGCTTCCTACCTTTGCTTCCTTTCCTGGCTGCTCCCCCTGCTGGGTCCTCCCTCCCTCCCTCCCTTTGCAGGCTTGTCACACACACCCCAGCCCCCTTCCCATCTCCCATTGGGTGCAGATCAATCCCGTCTTGCGCCACTTGTCAACATTTCCACTCTCAGCAGAACACAAACTCCCCTTGCAAAAAGCTTCCAGCATGGAGCTGCTTGCTTTGAGCCAACTGCCGCAATTGCCTGGTGGGGCTGGGAGCCTGTGGTTTCTGCACATGCACGCACAGGCCCAACGCCCACGCACGGCCATCCATAATGCATGCTGCATGGAGTCCTCGGCCCCTCGGAAGGGGGAGGCCTCACTTCCTCGGGAGGGACGCGGTGAAGACACAGCAAGATTCACCCTCGTCCTGTCAGCTCTCATTCCCGTCAAGCGTGATGGCTGCACTCCGGAAAGCTTTTAACACAAGAGTGCAGCAGGCCACGTGGGGCACAGCAGGGGGTGCCACGGAGAAGGCCAGCAGAGCTGTGCCGGAGAGCATCACGAAGGCCTGCTGAGGACCCCAGGGCACTGTGCACACAGCCTGGGAGCAGAAGAGGCCGGAAGGGGGGGGCAAAGAGGCCACTCCGCTTGGCTTTGCTCACAGTGGAGACGGTCCAGCCCCAAACCTCACAGTGGAGGCCAGAGTGGGGGGCCTTCATTTTCTCCTGGAATGGGCCTGGTCAACATGAAGGATCTGCTGGTGACGGGTGCTCCGCCTCCAGCCCCCTCCCGTGGTGCAGCAAAGAGTTTTGGGGCCTGCCTGCCTGCCCCGAGTCAACCCTTGCCCCCTTGCCCAGACACTCCCTGCTCTCCAAGACGCACCAGGGCACCACAAGACATCACGGCAGGTGATCAGACCCTAGGCAGGCTTTGTTTAAAAAAGTGGGGTGAGTCTCAATTCAGATCAGGGTCACAGCACAACTGGGGGTTCTCCCCCCTCCCCATTTCCCCAGTCTGAACCCCCAGCTCCAGAGATGTCATTTGTCCTGGAAGGCAAATCCCACAGCTGCAAAGAGTGGAGAGCTCTGCCTGCCCGCCTGCCTCCCTCCCTCTGACCCTCAGTGATTGGCGGGGTGGGGGTGGGGGGGTCGTTTCTGAGAAGGCAGAAAAGAAAAGCTCTGCCTTGGGATGATCTCCACCTACTTTCTCCCTGGAAAGTAGGCTGACCACCTACTTTCTCCCTGAAGCTCTGTGGCACCTTTACATCTGCTAATCCCACACCACACCGAGAGCTCCCAGACCAGATCCTGAACTGCACTGAGAATTGCCACTCCTGGCCCACTGCTGAGTTTTACACCCTCCCACACACAGCCACTGCAGCCACGAACAGGCAGGAAGCTTCTTTCCTGCCAGATAAAAAGGACATGAAGGGAGGGGAAAGGAAACCCCCGACGTTCTCATTCATCTCTCACTTCGCCTCGACATAACCCAGAATGCCGATGCCTGAGATCACTCCGTTCAGCGGCTGGCGATCTACTGCAGCATTTTGTGGAAGGCTCCCACTTCCCTCACTGAAATGCCAAGTGTGGCAGGCAAGAAAACAGAAGTTGTAACATTTTACAACAGCCTATGAACTATAACGAGTATACATAAGAACCAGAGGAAGAGAGGAGGCAGGTTTGATGCTGTTCAAGAGATGTACTTGAAACAGTGCCATTGACTAAAGCAGGTTATGGCGAGACGAAGGAAGGAAGGAAGGAAGGAAGGAAGGAAGGAAGGAAGGAAGTTCTCTTTCATCATGTGGAACACTTCTGCTCTGCTCTGAGATATTTCACAAAGGGGGCAGTCTCTCCTCAAACATTTTCCCATCTGAACAGTGCAGAATTGGGACTCACAGAACGTTGGATACCTGTCTTTCTCCTATACTTACACAATCTCTACAGAATTCATTCACAATGTGATGCGCAGTTACACATTCCAGACTTTGGTACCCAGATTGGACCACAACAGATTCCCCTCCACGAGCGCAGGATGCTGGACACGGCTCCAGAGCAGGACTGTCCTGGCTCCACCACGACCGCCCAGATGTGTTCCGTACTGGCTTGAAAGTGTCCAGACTTTGCAGGCATCATCGGAGACATCAGCGGACTGCCAGCGCGGCCCTCGATGCCTGGGAAATGCCACTGAGCGTTTGAGTCGCCTTTCTGAAGACGACACGTTGGCTGGAGCTGCAGGCATGAAGCGACTGCCCTGCTCAGCCCAACTGTCTTTTCCGGCTTCCCTGCAGAGCTGAGCGAGGAGCCCGACATCACAGGGCCAGGCACCTGGTTCCGGGGCAGAGCTTTCAGCCACAGCAACTCGAGCGCCTGGTCTGTTCAACTTTCAGGTGCCAAAGAGGCCGGGGCCCGTCAGAGAGGGAGGGAGGGAGGGAGGGAGCAGGCTGCCAGGTGTGCCAAGTGCCAGGGCCCCAGCGCCAAAGCAGCTCCTCTCCTTCCAGGTTTAGGGAGCAGCTGCAGAGCATTGCTGCATTTGCGGGGGCTTCTACAGCTGCAGGAAAAATCTCTACCCTTTCTGTCAGCTCTAAACTCAGAGCAGGAGCCTCTCTCTCTGACTAGGAGTGCAGGGAGGGGGACGGGGGCAGGATCCTGGCAGCCACAAATGGGCCAGGTGCAATGTGTGGCTCCCCAGTGGCGGACCCAGCCAAGGCTCCATCCTGGGCCGGGTCGACAATCCCCGCCACGCTCCGCCCCAATTCGAGCTCTTTCAATGCGGGGGTGGGTGGGTGGGTGGGGCAAACACCACATTCACGACTTGCGTCCGCCAGCGGCAGCTCGGGCAGGCAAGTGGTGGAGACCCCCTGCTAGGCCCACCACTGTGAATCCCTGTACATGGATCAGGGTCAAGCTCAGTGCAAACAACCAGCAGCAAAAGCGAACGTAAAGACGGAGCACCCCCGTTATAGGTGAACCAGAACTATTTCAGAATGAAAACAACTGTCAAGCTACAAAGAGCAGCTGGTTGCTGGGCCTCCATAGGGTGTGCCCTTCTCCAACCCCCAGAGACCAGCTCTCAAAGAGAGGGGCAAGAAGAGCAGAGCCTCACTTGTAGATCTTAACCCTCTAGGAGGGGACAGGACTGGGAAGAGGCACACACACACACACACACCCGCAGGAGCTGGGCCAGGCCATGTTGGGCCTTCAAGGTCAAGAACCCACCAATCGATGGCACCCCGGGCACTATGCTGGGACCAAGTGGCAGCGACTGCCAAAGAGCAGCACCCCCCACTCTCTCTTTCCCCCCTCCCTGGGTGGGATTCACACAGTGCAATAAAACAGAGGGTCTTGATGATGGCTGATTCCAGCCCATGGCCTGAATTAGCCAAGACGAAACTGTACCAATCCTGGAGCTGAAACAACCAAGTTGATCTGACAGAACCAGGAGCAGGGAAAACCCTTTGCTAAATACACCGCAAGGTCCCAGAGGGCTGTTTATTATCATGCAAAGTGATGGAGCCGAATAAAGAGGCCAGGCTGGAGAGGAAATGAAAAAGGAGGATGAATGCTCCATCCTCACAGGCGCAGAATGCTTTATTTTTGGAGGAAAAAACCACCACTGTTTACAGCTTCCAAAAAACCCTGCATAGTAATTCTGTTCCTTCATTAGCATGAAGCTGAAGTGCAGTGTGACACTATTATTCCTGCATCTCAAGCAAGGAGCTGCGCATCCCGAATCCACAGCCCTTCCTCCCTCGGAAGAGAGAGGAGGTTGCGGGGGGGGGGAGATGCTGTAGGACTCGTTCTTTGCTTTCCAAGCCATTTCCGCTAAATAACGAAACTATTCTGTCCCTCCTCTAAGGAATCTGGAGCCAGAGGAAGGCCAGGTGGGGGCCTGAGCATCAGCCACAAGGCAGACCTGACTCCAAAACGTTCCAGGCCTGGCATGCTGGAGGCCTGCACCACACCTCTCCTCGCCCGCAAACGGAGGAGCCAGGAGGGGCTCCCTGCCACCCTCGCCCAGGGCTGGGGTCTGCAGAGTCAGAAGCTGCCCAACCTCTGCCTGGCCCTGGCTTCACTGCATGCAGCCGGCCCTCCTGGCTGTCCCGTAGCCAACCCTCTTGGCCCCAGTGGCTGCCTCTGGTCCCTTCCGGCCTCGCCTGCCTGCTCTGCAATTGCCTCTGCCCCATCGCAGCCCAGCTCAAGGCAGGACAAGGCCCGACACGCACGCGAGAGTCGCGTGTTGCTTTTCACACAGAGGAGTGAAAGGGCCCAATCCTAACCCACCTTCCAGCCGCAATGCAGCGCTGAGGTGAGGAGACATACATTCCCCGGCCTTGGGGAGGCCTCTGTGACTGCCCACCCACCGCGGGATGCAGTGCCCGCCTCATTGGCACAGCTGCATCGGTGCTGGAAAGTCGGACAGGATTTGGCCCTGAATGGCCATCCCACCCCCCAGTCTGGTGCTGGAGTCCAGAAGTCCCTGCCCTGTTCTACGGAACAAACAGACCAAGATCCATCCAGTCCTTTTGCTGGACTGGGAGACAGCAAGTCCCTGTGGCTGTGTCTGCAATTGTTCCGTGTTGTTTAACATGGGAAACTGTCCTAGACATTACGGAAGGCAGACGTCTGAACAAACGAACACGTTGTTGAAACCTCATTTCTTTGCAGCACGAAAGCCTTGGACGTCCAGCAAGAGAAACCCTCCCGCCGACTTAGAATGTGCAGCACCTGCACTCAAGCCCCAGTTGTGGGTCAGATCAAGCAGTCCCAATCAGGCAGCAATCAGGAGGAATCCAGCGAAGCATGAACACATTTCTGGCCAACGAACTGCCCGGCTTCATCAATCAGCAAGACTCAATTATGTATTTTAAATGAGTTCACTGATGAAAAACCTCCCCGTGTCCTTCCAGGCCTCACTGCAGGAGCGACTGCCCTGGAATCAGCCAAACGGGCAGCTGGCATTTAGCCTTCACCTGGGCTTTGGCACAGCCCCACCGTCAATGACCTGAGCAGCCCTTCCAGGTTAATTCTGACCCAGCCAGGACTAGCCCTCTCCCCATCAGCTCACCTGGGCACGAGGCAGCTGTGATCAGCAGGCTCCCTATGACGAAGTGCAATTTGAATAACTTTTGCTCTCAGGGTGTTTTGGTGCCTGCAGTGAAAATCGGAAATGGCACAGCCTTTGCGCGCCTTCATGTGATGCACACCCACAGTGCTCCTGTGCAAGCCCGTCTGGCACGAGGGAGGCCTGCGCCCGGGAGACTGCACACACCTCTACTAACGGCACCCAAATTCCACCGTCAGAGATGGCTGCTTCACTGGAAAAACAGCTCAGCACGTCAGACTCCTGTACAGAACTCACTGGGATTGCCACCCTGCCACGGACCCCACCACACACAGACTCCACACACAGGCCTCACGACTTCTTGGGCCACTATTTGGAACGATCACATCCGCATCTGTGGAAGCAGCCAGGCCCCAGCCGAGGCCCGCAAATAAAGGCTGGCAAACTGATTGGCATCTGTAGCTAAGTAAGTAGCTCAATGATGCGGGAGTCTGCCCTGGGTGAACTGAGTTCGCACCAAGCAGGCATGGAAGTGTTTCAGAAGCAGGACAGGCAGTGGGCAGAAAGAACCAAACTTTTTCAGTCATGGGGACCAGCTGTGACAAATGGGTCCTGCAAGTTTCCACTACGGTCCAGTAGTCTGAGCCAGTGAAAGGACAGCTGTGCATTGGCTGGTACCCCGCCACAGAGCCCTCCTCCACCGCCACACAAGCGCGGCCAAGTCTTTTTCTTTCTTGTGTGCGGAACTCAGAAGCACCCAACATATCCACACGCTGCTCCCAGCACCCACTGATGCACAAGGCCTGCAAGCCAGGCTGGGGACTTACTGAGCTGTAGAGGTAGCCCTCGGCATTCATGGCCACGTAGAGGCCCGCCTTCACGCCCTGGATGGCCACCACACGAAGACCCACTGGAATTAGGTTGAAGAGGGCTGGAAGAGAGCAGAGGAGGACAATGGCTGTGGGTCAGCTGGCAAGAAGGAATGGAGAAGTCCGTCAGCAAACACACCTTGCTCAGGAGGGAAGGTCCCACACACACACACCCCATCACAGCTGCCCTGACAACTCTTAACTTCCTTTTCCATGCAAAATACTCAAAATGGCTACAAGTGAAATGCTAAAGGACCCATTCCACGGAGCTGAACAGGACAGGTGAACAGAGGTAATTAAAAGAAGGGGCTGAGAATAAAATGGCTGGTATTATCATGCCATTGTACAAATCGATGGTAAGGCCACATCTGGAGTATTGTGTACTGTTCTGGTTGCCACATCTCAAAAAGGACAGCGTGGAGCTGGAAAAGGAGCAGAAGAGAGCGACAAAAATGATTACGGGGCTGGGGCACCTCCCTTGTGAGGAAAGGCTGCAGCGTTTGGGGCTCTTCAGCCTAGAACAGGGGTCTCCACACCTTCTGGCACAAGGGCTGCATTATAGGTCCAACACGTGGAGGGCCAAGAAAATAAATTTAAATACAAAACATAATGCATTTAAATACATATATTAGACATGGAATTTAAATGAATGAACCACCACAGACCACTTTCCAAGATTATTCCCAACAGAAAGGTTCTCCTCAGTCCCACCAGGTAACAATACTAAATTAAGAAAAATGAATCTGACGGGAAACAAACCACAGATTCCAACAGAAAGGTCCTCTTTACAAGTCAGTCCAAGTCAGGCCCTTGGGAAGTAACGGGGAAGGCGAGAGATTGCAGAGCTCCCTTGGCATGACCCGTGCAACAGGCATGAGTCCCAGCAACTCGCGCGAGAGGCCTGAGGCCCATGCAGGCTGCCAGCAGGGGCAAGGCCAGAATTTGGCCTGCCAGGGGCAGGATGACCTGGAGACAGGGATAAGCAGCGAGGTGGCCAAGTTTGCGGATGAGACAAAACTTTTCCGGGTGGTGAAGACCAGAAGGGATTGTGAAGAGCTCCAGAAGGACCTCTCCAAGTTGGGGGAATGGGCAGCAAAATGGCAGATGCGTTTCAACGTAGACAAGTGTAAAGTGATGCACACTGGGGCAAAAATCTTGCACATTGGGGCAAAAAATCAAAACTTCACATATAGGCTAATGGATTCTGAGCTGTCTGTGATAGTTCAGGAGAGAGATCTTGGATGCTGGTGGACAATTCAATGAAGGTATCGACCCAGTGTGCGTCAGCAATTAAGAAGGCCAATTCCATGCTTGGGGTCATTAAAAAAGGGGTTGAGAATAAAACAGCCAATATTATCATGCCATTGTACAAATCAATGGTAAGGCCACATCTAGAGTATTGAGTACAGTTCTGGTTGCTGCACCTCAAAAAGGACATAGTGGAGCTAGAAAAGGTGCAGAAGAGAGCGACGAAAATGATTACGGGGCTGGGGCACCTCCCTTAGGAAGAAAGACTGCAGCGTTTGGGGCTCTTCAGCCTAGAAAAAAGGCGCCTGAGCGGGGACATGATTGAGACATACAAAATTATGCATGGAAGGGATAGAGTCGATAGAGGGATGTTCTTTTCCCTCTCTCAAAACACCAGAACCAGGGGGCATCCACTAAAACTGAGGGTTGGGAGAGTTAAAACAGATAAAAGGAAGTACTTTTTTACCCAGCGGGTAGTTGGTAATCTGTGGAACTCCTTGCCACAGGAGGTGGTGATGGCATCTGGCCTAGATGCCTTTAAAAGGGGATTGGACGGATTTCTGGAGGAAAAGTCCATCGTGGGCTATAGGGCATGATGGGTGGTACAACCTCCTTACATTAATAGTAGGCTACTTCAGAATGTCAGGTGCAAGGGAGTGGCCACAGGATGCAGGCATCTTGATGTCTCATGTGCTCCCTGAGGCATCTGGTGGGCCACTGTGAGATACAGGAAGCTGGACTAGACGGGCCTTTGGCTTGATCCAGTGGGGCTCTTCTTATGTTCTTATATGGTGGCAGCAAGGTGGGAATCTCCATGGCCAGGTTCTGGCCCTCTACGGGCCAGTTCTGGCCTATGGACCATAGTTTGGAGACCCCTGGTCTAGAAAAAGAGAGTATACAGGATTGAGACGTACAAAATTATGCATGGGGTGGATAGAGAGGAGAGAGGGATGTTCTTTTTCCTCTCTCACAACACCAGAAACAGGGGACATTCACTACAATTTAATGTTGGGAGAGCTAGAACAGATAAAAGGAAATACATTTTTTAACATAGTGGGTAATTAATCTGTGGAACTCCTTGCCACAGGAGGTAGTGATGGCATCCGGCCTAGGAGCCTTTCAAAGGCGATTGCACAGATTTCTGGAGGAAAAGTCCATTGCAGGCTATAGGCTGAATGAAGGGTGCCCCCATCTCCCTCAAAATAACATAAGCCCTGCTGGATCAGGCCAAAGGCCCATCTAGTCCAGCTTCCTGCATCTCACAGTGGCCCACCAGGTGCCGCAGGGAGCACACAAGACAACAAGACGCCTGCATCCTGTGGCCACTCCCTTGTATCTGGCACTCTGAAGTAGCCTACTACTGACGTAAGGAGGCTGCCCAACCCATCATGGCCTGTAGCCCACGATGGATGTTTCCTCCAGAAATCCGTCCAGTCCCTTTTAAAGGCACCCAGGCCAAACAGGCTGTTAGAAAGCCTGCAGCCGGGGTCCCGCCTGTTTTCCCAGGCTCATACCCCCTCCTCATAGCGCAGGGGTGTTCTTTGGCCTCAGTGGCAGTTTAGTTTGGTCGATTTAGGTTCTGCTCAATCCAAAGATTTGCTCAAGCTGGTCAACAGACAGTTCATTCACAAAATGTTGCCCATTTGTGGTCTTACACCTAGCATTGGATTTTCAACCAGTCTCTCCCTCCCCCCCAAAAAAAAAACCAAAAGAAAAACACCGCAGAGCAGCCGCTCCTCTGCTTAGGCCGGCAGCCTCCTGGGCCCAAGGAGGCAAGAGAGATGCCAGGCTGGGGTGACGTGCGTCTCATGCTGCCCTGCATCTCACAGCCCAGAGCTGGCATCAACCCCAAGCCGGCACGTGAGGCAGTCGCAGCCCCAGCCCAGACTCCACTCGCAGGGGTGGCAGTGCCAGGCCGGAGTCTGCTGGGCAGAGGAGAACCACCCCTTGGCCAGCCTCCACCTGGAGAATGTCCCCGCAGGCGCACATTCTGCCCCCCCTCCAAGCCACCCACAGTCCCTCACATGTCCCTGCTGCGTCCACAGGCCAGGCAGGTGCGGCCAGGAGCCCTTCGTTCCCAGTGTGCCGAAGCACCCTGCAGGCAGGCCTCTGGATGTGCGTAGGGCAGGTGGGTGACCTGCCACCCCACTGCCCAGCCCACACTCACCCAGGGATGGCCTGCAGGCGGCTTGGAAAACGGAGTAAGTGCACACGAGGGACAGTGGCTCCGTTCCCCTGCGTGTGCGTGCATGCGTGCGTGCGTGCATCAGGATGACGACGAGCCTCCACTGCAGGTCTGGCCAGGAGGGTGAGCCTAATTCTGAACTCTGCGAGAAAAGCGGCCGACTGTCACAGGAAGCTCTGCCAGTCCAGGCACGAAACAATTTCTCAACCTTTGGTGCGACATCAGCACACACCACAATCTTGCAATTAACAAGTCTATTTATAAGCACTTCTGACTGAGGAAAAAATGGAGCACATCACCACCGATAATGAAGGCAAATGGCTGCCATCGCTCATTCGCTCCCCGCCATTTGTCTTGTGACGAGGAGCTGTCTCCGATGACTTCCAGCTGCCCGGGGAGCGGGCGGCAGGGAGGCGTCTCCCTGGGGCCAAACTCTCGGAGGCGTCCCTGGCTGAGCTCCCGGGCAACATGCGCCAGGAGCATCAGCACCCTAAACCCCAAACCCGGACCGCAGCACTGCACAGGCAGGCCAGACTCGTGCCAGGGTGAGCCTGGGTGCAGCGCCTTTACTTCCAGCCAGTGCGCAGCCAGCGTTCCTGGGCTGCCAAAGCAGAATTCGTTTGCAGCAAGCCAGGAATGTGGGACAACAACACTCTTCGCTCACTGGGCTATTTGCTTTCTTTGGGGGCATTTGTGCATCAAAAAAAGGATAAACGTGTGCAAAAACACGTTCTGCTTCCCAGAGCCTCACTGATACCTCTGTCACGCTCCCGTTTCATTGAAGGAAAGAAAAAGGGTTTCAGGCTCTGCGACGCCCTGACTAGCCCTAGATGGAGCCGAACAGGATGAGCCAGTCAATGTACAAATACGTTTTTCTACTCCTGAGACCTGGATGGTTCTGGGAATTGATCTGCACCTCCAAGCCACAGGCAACGCAACTCTCGTTCCTGCCTGCCTGATCTGGGCTGACGTCTCTGTTCGGGGGACTCCTTTGTACTCTGCTCCGCCATTTTAGGGCTACTGCTCGTGTCATTCCTCTCTGGCTGTTTCATGGGAGGCCAGTTTGGCACCCCTGCGAGTACATCTTTTTAGGAGAGCATCTGCCTTCCCCAGAGCCAATGAACTAAAATGTGTGTCCCATTGATAATTTCGAGAACCACTCCGATATTAGCCTTTCCTCTTGGCCAAATAACAGCGTTTCTGTTGAATGACAGCAGATGGGTGTGTGCAGAGGGGGAGTTCTGTGCCTTGCCTGAGTGACCAGCAGCCACATATTCAGCCCAGTCTGAGCCCTCAGCAATGCCAACTCGGATATTCTGCACCGACCGAATGACTTCTTCCTCTCAGGACCAGCTGACCTCAGCCCAGAGGGAATGTGGTTGCCTGGCCCAGAAAGGACGACCTCTTTGGGTCTTCCCAAGAGTCGACTGAGACTAGGCAAAACAGAGAGCCTTGCAGTGGCCCCAGCTGGTGTGCAAAGGATACACCGTTTTTCCCACCTGCGGGTGAGTTGTGTGAACACAGCGAGGCCCGGCAGAAGCCGAGGGCTACAAGGGGATGCAGAGATCCGGGAGGACGGGACCCTCCATGCCACAGGGAGCGGGGGCAAGGTCCACGAACACCCACGGTGATCCTGCCTCCTCCTCCGCTCCCTCTGGGATGTGTGCTGTAAATGTCAAGCATGCAAGCCCAACTCAGGGGCTCAATGTGACACAGGCACATTAATGTTATGCCTAGAGGGCTACGCTGCACATTGCAATGAACGTGTGAGACAGGCGTTCATCTTCCGTGGACGTTTGGGGCAGCTGGAGAATGGGAGGGGCTGAAGTTCGTTGACCCCACTGCAGTTCCCACACTGACTGTGCCCCTCGTGTCCCCCCCTCAACTTGCATTAGTTTTACTGGGGAAAAAATTCAAAGGGTTTTTTTTTTCCAGTGAAAACAACATGCGTGTGTTGCATTGTCCAATCGGGATGGGAATGGTGGGGAGGGCAAAGAATGACAGCCTCCCTGTGGTTCTGACCCGTTTTGTGAAATCTGCTGCTTAAAATGCAGATTGAAGTTCCTTGGGGAAAGGGGGTGCAGAAAAGGGGTGCAAAGCTGCTACGACCCCTCAGTGAGGAGCTGCAACACTTCCCCACTGAGAAAGGAGTGGCCGCCCCTCTTCAGCGGGCACTGAACTGGCCGGCTTCACTGCAAGTGCAGCTCAGGCTTGCGATGGCTGATGTGACCAAGGCGTGGACACATTTCGTGGCTCAGGCGGGCCCAGAGAGGGAGAGAGTCTGGCAGCTCAAAGCAAGCTGGGATAGGAGTGGGGGGGGGCCTTCTGCAGCTCCTGGGCACCATGGCTTGGTGCTGCTTGACCAGGAGTCCTGTCTCTGCCTTTCTCTCCAGAGCCTGCCTGTTCCTGCAACTGATCACCTGGGAAACTGGGGGAGGCTGCAAAATCCAGGCAGAAACCATGCAGAGACTGCCCCCCCGGCCCACAACCAACCTTCACCAGGGAACCTTCCCACCTGCCTGCACCCGGCTGCTTCCCCTGGAGTGAGGAATGCCAGCCAAGGGTGGCCCAGCAGGACAATTCCCCGGCTCCAAGGTGCTGCTGAGGCTGCCTTCCTACTGACTGGTGGGGAGAGCCCCCCCCCCCTGCCTCTGCCTCTGCCTCTGCCTCTCTCTCTCTCCAGCCAGCCTGCGAGCCAGTCCATCTGCCGTTGGGATGCATCTCACCTCCCTCCCTCCCTCCCTCTCTCTCCCTCTTGGCAGGCGCTCAAAAGCCCGCCTTGGAAAGTGAGAGTTTTATTCTCCTCGCCACCCCCAGACAGCAGCTGCAGTATCAGGGGCAGCGAATGTGAGAAGCTGGGAGAGGAGAGATTTATTTAAAGGGGAAGTGCTGACAGGAGCGCGGAGCGTCCAGCGGGAGCAGCTGCCTGGGCTGCAATTTAAGAGCTTCTCCCCACAGCAAAGCAGTGCAGGGCCCGTGATGGATCACCCAGTCGGGACAGGCGAGAGGGCAGCGCGGAGGAGACTCACTGTAGTCACTGTTCTCGTCCTTGGTCCCATCGATCATCCCATCTGGGCGCATCTGCAGGAAAAACTCCTGCTGGCTGAATAACCGTGTCACAATTCCTTTCAGCTGGGGTTCTGCAAGGCAAAAAGAAACAGGGGTGTCTCAGATGCTGCCTCCACCACCACCCCCAGTGCCCTCCCCCAGATGCCTTGTGCCCAGGGCCATTTTGGAGAAGGAGGACAGCCACCGGTGAGGGAGGCACACCCCACTTGTCCTTGCTGTCCCCCCATCCCAGGGCAAGCGACGGAAGACTTTGAACGCTGGGGGAGGAGGGGCGCGACGGCAGCCGTGAATGACAGCTGGCCAGTAAGACCGTGTGGGCTCCAGCCTGCCTCCCAATGCTGGGTGTGGAGGGGGACCCCTGCTCCCTTCCCAGCTCCACAGTCGGGAGGAAGGTGAGGAGGCGCATTTTCCACGCTGCCTTGTCCTGAGAACAAGGTGGTGCAAACAGGCCAGAGAGGACAGCAGGGAACTCCCCGGGAATTCCATCACTGCAGAATCAAACCGCCTCAGGCTACAGAGGAGGAGGTGACATCACCGGCCGCACATGGGCAAAGGCCCAAGTCCCTCCCCAGCCACCCCTCTTCCTTTGCCCTGCCTAGATGGATAGATAGATAGATAGATAGATAGATAGATAGATAGATAGATAGATATTGAAATTTGATTCGGCTGCAGGCTACTTACATACAACACTACACATACATAATAAGCATCACAGTGGGCAGAGTAAGGGTGCAATCCTGCCTTCCAGTTTTCCAGCCCCAGAGCACCCGAGCCACTGGGCATGTGCTGCATCCTGCAGTGGGGAGGCAGCCATGGAGGCCTCCCCAAGGAAAGGGACCGGATGTTCCCTACCCTCAGAGCTGCACTGCACCTGCACTGGTGCTGGGATGCTGGGTGGGACTGGGCCACAAGCCTCCTGAGCCCTCCACAGCAGGAATCCTCCACAGCAGCCACTGCCATCACCCGTCAATGAGGCTCTGCACAGGGGCATCTGCACGTCAGAAGACCCGACCTCTGTCCCAGCAAGACCTGAGGTGGCACTCCTGGGGGTCGCTCCCTCGCCTTGTCCAGCTGATCAGGAGTGGAAAGGCACGTGCCGTGAGACCCACCGGTGCTGCTTCACATGCCCACCCCAGAAGCAGACTCCGCATTGCCTCGTCCCCTCTGCTGCAGACGTCTTTAAGGGAGGGATTTTTAACTGTGGGACCTGCAAAGCTTCTGGGAAGACTCAGGCAGAGGACAGGGCTGCACAGTGCGCACCTCAAGGACCGCACCTGGAGGGCACAGACTGCTGGGCACGGCCTGTTGCTTCAGCTCCAGCTCTGCTCCCAGCCAAAGGTTCTCCGCTGAGCCTTCGGTTTTCCTCTGGCTCTGGTCAGCACTCCCTCTGTCAAGAGAAAGTGCCTGCTGTCTTCCGGGGCTCTGCCAGAGATTCTGTGCCACATAATTTATTTACTAGTTTGTGCAAATTGCCGGTGGCATCTCTGCCCTAAGTGCTGCACATCTCTGCGCTGTGGAGCAGATTGAGACAATAATAAGGAGCGAAGCATTTTCTGCCTGGGCCAAGACGGGGGATATTAAGGACTGGTTAACTGGAGGCATCTGCAGAAAAGGGTCCGCGGCTGGCTGGAGGCCCAAGCAGGGCACGGCACGCTGGCACATCAGAGTCCCTCAGCTCACTTCCCCTCAACTCTGCAGCTGCTGCCTCCCTCGCAATTACCCAGCCGAGGGGAAGACAAGGAGCGGATGCCTGCAGGAAGCTGCGAGCCCCAGCCCCAGGGATGCAGAGGGCTTTTGCACGTCCCGTCCCCCCATCAAGGTGGGGCTCACACTGAGCCCTCAGGACAGGTCCTTCAGCACTGCTCCCGTTTTCCTTCCTTGCTGAACAAGCCAGCCGAGGCAGGAAGCTTCCTTGCCAACCTCACTCCAGCCGGCTCTCTGCTGACTCAGAGCACTGGCCCATCAGGCCCGGAATGGCCTCCTCCTCCTCCTCCTCTGATGATGATGTTGTTATTATTATTATTTAATTAATTTATGCCCCACCTTTCTGCCCATAGGCACACAAGGCAGCTTACAGCAACATTACAGCAGCAATTCACAACATTAAAAGCAGTAATTTAAAAACAATATTAAAACAATTAAAATTTAAAACAACAACAACAAGCCCCGTGGATCATAAAATATAAGCAAGAGTATAAAAACCAGCCAGCCTGTCAACAGTTAAAAGCTTTTCGAAATAAAAAGGTCTTCAGCCCTTGCCGGAATGTTGCCAAAGAGGGAGCAGTTCTCAGTTCTAAGGGGAGGGTATTCCAAAGTCAGGGGGCCACCACCGAGAAGGCCCTGTCCCTGGCCGCCATCCTTCTCACCTCTCCTGGTGGTGGCACAGTCAAAAGGGCCCCCCCAGAAGACCTACGAGTCTGGGCAGGATTATATGGAAGGAGGCGGTCCCTCAAATACCCCGGCCCCGAGCCGTAAAGGGCTTTAAAGGTCAAAATTGGCACTTTGAATCGGGCCCGGAAAGGAACCGGCAGCCAGCGTAGTCACCGAAGCAACGGCCCGACAGAGTCGAACCAACAAGCCCCAGTAACCACCTGAGCAGCCGCGTTCTGCACTAGCTGTAATTTCCGGACCGTCTTCAGAGGCAGCCCCACGTAGAGTGCATTGCAGTAGTCTAATCTGGATGTCACTAGGGCGTGGGTCACCGTGGCCAGGTCCACGCAGCTCAGGTACGGTCGCAGCTGGCGAATCAGCTGTAGCTGAGCAAAGGCTCCTCTGGCCACCGCCAGGGATCCCAGGAGCAGCTGTGGATCCAGGAGGACCCCCAAGCTGTCCAGTGGCTCTACACATGCTCAGGCAGAGAGAAGCCTTTCACTGCCCTGACATTGGCAGCTGGAGTTACCGGGACTGACCCTGGAGCCTTCTGCTTGCAAAGGGAAGAGCCACCCTCTCCCCACAGAGCTTCTGAGCAGGACTGAACATGTCACACACACACACACACACACACACACACACCAAGCACCACAATGGCTGGGGGTCTACATTGCACCACGTACCCCAGAGGCACAGAAATGTGGCTCAGCTGCAGTGCTCCAGCCCCAGAAGCTCAGCTGTTAGAAGCAGCCGGGATGTCCCCAGCCTGCATCACAGCGGATCTAGGACGGCCCCACCTCCACTTCTTAAGGAAATCTTTCCACCCATTCCACGCCAAGTTCTGCATTAAGCTCAAGCTTCTAGTCCTGGCTGTTGAGCCTCTCCAGTGCCCCACGTTGACTGCGTCTGTCGTTCTTCTGACCCCTCCCTGCTTTGCAGGGGTGCTCAGACTGGCAGTCCTTTCCTCAGAAAGAGGAAAACCCATCCCGTGACCTCTTGCCCAACGCTGCTGCTCAGCAGTCCACTCCCTGGCACAACCCGTGACAGGGCAGGACTGGCTCCAGGTCTTCCCCGGATTCTGGGCAAGAGGCCTTCAGTGGGCCAAGACGGTTGCTTCTGCCCCAGGGGGACTCAACCCCCTGCTCACCGCCTCTCCTGCTAGCCTCACACGTGCCACAGGAGCCCCGGGGGGTGGGGGTGGCTGATTCTGTGGCTGTGGGGCTCAGCCTGCTGCTGGCCCATTTCCGCATCCACAGTCCTCGATCTTGGCAGGTGCTTCTGAACTGGCTGTGCTGAAGCCTTCCAGTCGGTGCTTCTCCTCTCCCCAGGCACTATCCTGCTCCCCCCCCCCCACTTTGGGCCTGGGGCCTTTCTCCTGCTGGTTCTCAAAGGGTCTGTCAGCACCACTGCAGCCCTGCACACAGCTACGCCTGGCCAGTTTCGCCCCACGACTCCGCCTAGCAGCATCAAAGCCCAGCGACACAGCACAGCACGATCAGCCCAGCTGCTTCTCTCGCCATCACAAGGGGTTCAGAGCCCAGGGTCACATTCACTGGGGGAGCCTGGGTGCAACGAAGCGCATGCAGAGCGGCGACACTTCTTGCGGAATTCCCCCGGCAGCAGCCCCCCCCCCGTCAAAGCTCTGGGCAGCGGAGTTGGCAGCACTGTGCCCAGCCACAGGGACTCACACAGGGCTGCTGGAACGCCGGCCTGAATGGCAGGGAGGCCACTCCACGCGAGCCTGCGTGGCCAGGAGCAGGAAACCTGCACGGGGCCAATGCGGCGGGGTGGTTAGTTCAGGGAGTGTGGAAGAAGGCAGGCCGCTCGCCCCAAGCGGCACAAGTGGCTGGCAGCCGACGGGGAAGAGGATCTGCGGCTTCCGAGCAGCCTGCTGAGGGCCGCTGCCTCCCTTGCGTCGGGAGTCCTGCTGATTCAGGGCTTTGGACGGCGGGAGGCGGGAGGCTGGATGCCAGGGAAGGGGCGTCTTCCAGCCTTCCAGCAACGCTTCCCACAGGACAGCCTCGGCCTCCAGCCGCTTTCTCCTGGGAGCTCTCCCTGCTCTGCCCCTTCAGTGCCAGCGGCCAGTGGGCTCCTCCAGGTGCTCTTTCTGCGGCCTTGGGGGGGGGGGCTGCCCAGCCATTCACCTGGCAAGGCTTTCGGCGTGGAGTTAATTCAAGTAAATTAGAAGCTGTTTCCTTTCCAGCCTGAGCGGCAGTGAGGGAGGGGAGGGCTGCCCCGCGGAGTCATCCATCAACTCCCCAACCTGACAGCTCCGGCTTGGCAGGCTGAGATCGCAGGCAGGAGCCCCAGAGCCACACCTGCGCCAGAGCCAAAGACTCCCCCAAACAGCCTCTGAGAGCCGTCAGGTCCTCACAGGCACAGAAAACGACTCACAAGGCAACTGTCCTAGAGGCAAAGCTCTCTCTCTCTGTGTGTGTCCCGCAACAGTGCACCTAATTGACAACGGGTTCAGATTGTTGCATTCTATGCTCCTCACTTGGCAATCTGGCCCACAGGGGGATTCTGCGGGTTTGAGCATGGGCTTTGACATCCAGCCCAGAACTCAAGTGTCTAGTCCTCAGGATTGCAAACTGTGTAGGAAATGTCTGATGAAACCTTAGAAGCCAGGACGTTGGAGACGAGGGGCTAATAAGAAAAATCCACAGGGAAGGTGCCAAGCATAGCATTTGCTTTCCACAATACCAACAGGAATGAAAAAGATTGCGCAGGATGGGCCAACAGATGCAAATGTGCAAATACAGGCTTCAGAATTCAGGGTTGTTGCTTTTAATGCATTCTGTGAGAACAGGAGACAGGCAGGCAGGCAGGCAGAGGGCCGCTGAGAGCTGGCACTGGGGCTGGGGCAAGATGCCTCACTGGACCCCCTTCCTACATTTCCCTGTAAACCAGACGTTATTATATTTCTTAAACAAGTTTTCAATCGACAGTTTTTACTCAGCATGAGCAAGAGTACAGTAAATGAAACTACAGTAAATGAAACCATTGATCAGAATGGGATGGTTTCCTTCCTCCGAGTAGTGCCATTGAGTTTCTTTTCTTCCACCTCAGCAAAGTTCTCCTCATTTGCTTTTTCCGTTGTGGAAATGCAACCCTGAATAGGTTTGTTTTGTCATCGCCAAGGCCCAGTTGGAGGCCCCGGCGGGGGGGGGATTTTGACCCCCTGCCCCCCTCTCCTCAGGCCTGGGGGGGGGAGGGAGGGAGGGAGGGAGAGCACATAGTGAAGGGAAAGTGAATTGGTCCTCTATGTGCATACTCCACGTGGGAGACTCGCCAGAGAGAGGGCAGCACGCTAAGGCCAGATGAAAGAGCCCCACAGATCACACGAAGATTGTATGGGTTTTTTTGTTGTTGTTGTTGTTGTTTTTACTTCCCAGTTCTTCAGGAAACAGAATGACCAGCTGTCCCGTCCTGCATTTCAAACGTCCGTCCTGGGTAAATTTCAAAATGTCCTACATTTCAAAACACACAGAGGGTGCCAGCTTCAAGAGTGGCCCACGTAGCTTGCTTGTCCTCCGTTTGTTGGGTTACATTAAAGGAGGACAAGACACCCCGAAATCGATCTATATATGAGTGTTTTTAGGGTGGGTTTTTCGTACCGCCCTACATTTGTCTTGAGTGTCCTACATTTTGGGGTGCTGTGTCCTCCCTTGTGGTTATGACATCTGGTCACCCTGTTTAGGGTCCAGTTTATCAAGGTTTTTCACTACGTATAAAAATGACAATAAATCGTATAAATGAAAGCTAAAACTGCAAATATGATTAGAAGCTGAAGTTGACAGGAAGGTGCCTGGCATTGAGCCAGACCATCTAGGGCAACCAAGGCTGGGGGCAGCAGCAATCTGGGAGGGGAGGGGCCTTTTGCTGCCCCCTTCAGAGCGGCCACCAGGGACTGCACCTGGCACCTGCTGCCTGCAAAGTCTTGGCCCTTCCACAAAAGTGCCAGGTGTGTGTGTGTGTGTGTGTGTGTGTGTGTGTGTGTGTGT